>JAPKLW010000957.1:282151-297549 GCA_026898455.1 Plectranthus barbatus | reverse complement strand
CACAACTGAGTATTTGTTTGTCTTTTATCATTGACTTCTTTAATGTTCTTCTACAACTGATCGGCATCTTGCTATGTATGCATTCCATGACACAAAACTGTCCTAGTCTGAAACTGTGAGCACCTCTCGACAGTTTCTCTGTGAAAACTGTGTCCACAATATATGAACCTTGACTGGAAAAACTGTCTGCGCAGTTTTCTTGTAACCGTTACTCTGCTCTATTTTCTTCGTCCTTCATGATTGACAATTATCTCGTCTGAATGGCTTCTTCTTCAGAACTATTGCACAGTTTGGATAGTTCTCTTCTCCTAGACAATTACAACTCGATTATCCTATACAAGGATTACATGAGGTAATAACTCTAAGGCCTAGACTTTGGTATATATTTTTGACAAATCAAAACATCAAATTAAGGTGGGATTTATACATCAACACCTAACACCTATTGAGCAGGGACATCACAAATGAGTTATACTCCGGACAATATCTAAGCTAGCATACCACAAAGCCAACCTTCCCATTTAAAGATCGATTTGAAAACACACCATGATCCTTTATAATAAGGTTGTCTCATTTAATTCAATCCCGAGAGAACTTGTGAGAGATCCAATATGCAAGCTGCACATGTAGACTTTTGCGCACGAGCTCCCACTTCTCACATGATTCATACACAGGCTGTTACTGATCACAATATTATTTAACTGCGACTTAGTAGAGCTAATAATACAGCGGCAAAGATAAAATTATCGATCCCACAGGGAAAGAAGTAACGAATAATCTTTAAGTACTAAATCAGGCGTTCTTGAAAATATTGATTAGGAAAATCAAATGAAAAGGTTTTGGTTGTTTTGAAAATCGCAATCTTTGCTATCGAAAATTAACCAGGAAAATTGAAAAGCTTTTGAAGTTAAATAAGAGAAGCACAGATTCCAGGGATATCTACCTATCAAGTATAACATGTATGAACGAATCGATTAATTCCCAATTTTAATTCCTCTTCGTAGTGAAACATCAGAAAAGTAGTACGAACTTCTTTGTTGGACAATTCGTAAAGTAGATTAGTCAATTACCTATCTCCGCTCGGTCTCAAGATAAATTAACTAACTCCCAAGTTCTACAGATTTATTCCTACAATTAATCTCCTTCAGTTACGACAAGAAATCAGATTATATTGTGAAAATCTCTTTCGATTGAAAACTATTACAGTTACGTCTCAAGTAATCAACTAGATAATCCTAATATGTGATCAGCAAATCAAGATTATGAATAAGCACAGATTTCACAAACTACGAAGGGAAAGGGAAAATAATTCGATTAATCACAACATGCATACATTGATAGTTCGAAACCCTAGAATCTGAGAAGGGATTTAGTTACACATATTCATAGTAATATTCATCATAGAAAAATACAACCTGAATTGCATAAAAACTGGAATCCGGAAATCTTCTCGCAAAAATTTATCTTCAAACATAAAAATTCTTCAACTCTAATATTCTAATAATTGCTCTAACTCTCTCTCCCTCGTAAAAGTCAAAATTTACATGAATTTATAATGATGAAAGATGTATCTAGCAGTATCTAGGATTAGATATGCCTCTATCTCCAAATCAGATAAGAAACAGGATTTCCGCGTGCGCGTCGACCGCGTCTGATTGGCGTCGATCGCGTCTCAACTTCTTGCCTCGTCGATCGCTTCTGAACAGCATCGATCGACGCGGCCTCCTTCTTCCATCGATCGCCTTCTCCTTTGCTTCGTCGATCGTTTGGCAACAACATGCCTCGTCGATCGACTAAGGGCCCTCGTCGATCGACGAGGTCTCGAGCACTGGATCCTGATTCCTCTATTTTTCGACTAGAAACCTGCACGATTCATCAAACACGACATTCCAAGTACAAAATCCAATTCATGCATGAAAACAAGTACAAAAACGATCTAAACACTACACAATCAGTCAAAGAACTATAAGATAAGTTGGTGAAAATCCTAATTTATCAGTTACCACCCAAGATACAAATATACAAGTTCGACTAGAACTTTCCATCATAGTATCTCAAAGTGACACACAAATCTGTGTATACTTCCGTACCATCCTTTAGTAATAAAACTCCATCAAGCCATCAAGATTCTTTTGATGTCAGATAAAAGAATCAATCGTCCTTAGGTCCTATCAATGCGTAGCGCACACACCAGACATACCAAGCAACCAAGATAAGCCGCTTATTACCACGAATGCTACAGCTTATACCGATAGTCTATCCTGGGACTGACTCAGCTGTGATATTGTTTATATCTAGCTAGATTAACCGAGCGATACGATCTTTTTGTGATATACTACACACCGTATGATCTCCCTATCGACGACATAAGAGGATAAGAGCGTTTGCGATACATGTTTGTTAATTCAGACAGAAGATGAACGTACAACATTCATGGCTCCCATTATATTAACCAATAAACTTTGTACATACTATACTAATCATAATGCTTTCAGTATACAAATCCATCAAAGATGATGCTAATGACCTGGTGAGTTAACTCAGAGGGAGCTGACATGACCCAAAAGTGATGTGTGTTGTGTTGACTCCGCTGTTGAAAGTCAGAGGTGTCGAGGTGTCACTAATCCCACGTTGATGGATGAGCGCCAGCATGCTGAGGGGACCAGCATATGACTCAGTTGTTGAAAAGTCACTAAAGAACTAGCTTGAAAAGAGAATTTCATTGCTGGCAAAACCTGAAGGTGGGGGACCATGTTGATTCTACAGTGGAATAGTCAACAAATGCTGAAGTGGAACTGCCATGGTAAGATGACACAACATACTTACAAATGAGTCAACATGACGTGCGGAAAGGGCTGACTTGCACCCAAAGTTGGCCATAACCCAAGAAGGACCCAAAGTATAAAAGGGTTGTGAAGAGCACATTCGAATGAGGGTTCACTCACTTTATCACATTTGATATTTGAGGTAAAGAGTGAAGCAGCCGAGCAAAGTAGAGAGAGAAGCTTCCTTGCAAAGAAAGAGAATGGTCGCTGAAGCTCAGGCGACAACTGATGCTGTACAGCAGGCCAAAATCAGCCTCGATAAAGTGAAGGTTTTCATAATCTAGCTTTTTTTTGTTTTGAAGAAGATCGATCTAAATGGGTCTTGAATTTGTTATTAATATTTTCATTTTCTTTATTGCTTCTACTATGAGCTAAATACTTTAGCTTAGGTTACTTGGAAACTTATGTTGTACTGTGCAATCTGTCTATTGATTTTGGATCTATTTTGGTATTTGGCAGAGTGGTTAAATTTTTTTGCATTAAGATCGAAAGATAATTTGTAGACTTGTTCTAAATCAAGCTCGATAGAGTCGGTTGGGTGAAAGACTCAGACTATAACATTAGCAACATCTTAAACATATGCTGAAGCGAGTGTCTGACTAGTGTTAGGAGTTGATGCAAAAATTCCACCTTAAATTGATGTTTTGATGTGTCAAAACTATATACCAAAGTCTAGGTCTTAGAGTTATTACCTCATGTAATCCTTGTATAGGATGATCGAGTTGTAATGATCTAGGAGAAGAGAATTGTCAAAACTGTGGAACAGTTTTGAAGAAGATGCCATTCAGACGAGATAACTGTCGAACATAAAGGACAAAGAAAAGCAGAGCAGAGCATAGCAAAAGGTACGAAAAACTACGCAAGACAGTTTATCCTGTCAAGGCTTGGATATTCAAAGAAAATTGTGGATACTGTGTTCACAAAGAAACTGTCGAGAGGCGCTCACAGTTTCAGACCAGGACAGTTTCACGTCAAGGAATGCATACATAGCAAGATGTCGATCAGTCACAGAAGAACTCGAAGGAAGTCAATGATAAAAGACAGTCATAGACTCAGTTGTGACTGGCCTACAACATTGTTCGGCGTCTGACACATCAAGTACAAACTGCCCTGCAAATCAGGACAGTGTAGCTGAAAAAGCAGAGATGCAGGCAACTTTTGCAGAGAAGGATGGTCTATGATTTGACATCCTTCAAAATGTCTCTACCGGCTATTTTCTGGTTTCCAACCTATAAATAGCAGGAACAATAGAGACAGAAAAACCTTTGCACTTTTAAAGACCTTTGCCTCTTTGAAACTTCGACACATTTACTCTGGCCTCTCTACTGAAATCAAAGTTCAAGCATTAAACGCTCAAGCGAGAAGGCATTAATACCGTGGTTCATTTATTGAACACGAGGCATTTATTGCTCAAAGAATCCTTGGAGATTCACCGTGTGACCTTGAGTACACGAGGATTAAGTCCGCTGACTTACTCTACCGACTTGGTGCTCTTACTTTCAGAGTAAGAACACAACAGCCTGATCTTGCCAAGGAAGAACAGGTTATTACGGACAACTGCAACCAGTGTATGTTCTGGGAAGAACTCAACCATCCATTCTACCGGAGAAGGAAAAGAGAGGTTTGTCCTCAGTCTATCTTCGACGACTGCTTTACAGAGAAGACGCAGAGCCTTCGACGAACTAAAGAAGGAGTGAAGTACGAACACCTGGGCGAGTGATCCATTGTGGTGTGGACGGAGGTTTCTACATCAACTGGCTATAGATCATGAGGACTGTATCTTCATAACTTAGTGAATTTTGATATCCGAAGAGTGGACGTAGGACTTAAGGCTCCGAACCACTATAAAATATCCTGTGTCGTTTATATTTTTCATTTACTTTACGCATCTTACAGTTTTCAATCATATCATGAAACCTTCAACACATGTCGTGAAGTGTTGAAGTGTATAACTATTAACTAGTTATAACTGTAAAACTGTTAATTTAAACTTTTGACTAAGACAAACTGAGTTTCTTAAAACTGTCACATACAAACTGAGTTGATAAGAAACTGAATTGCTCGCAAAATAGGGTGTATTTAACTATTTTAATACTTCCTCTGCACATTATACGTACTCTGATCTGGGACCAACATCTAGCAACCCATGCTAGAAAAATACTTGAATGATTTGCTAGTGGCATAGATATATGCATTAGTAATTTATTCTTGTCATTTAGGGGAGATTGACAGAAGATCCTAAAACTGTTGGGGTTTATAGTGCTAATTTATATCTATTTTCATGTGGTAGCATCTTTTCTTCAGCATAAGTGGATAGGTAGCCTAAGCACCATCTCATCTCTGTTTAAAACCAATTTTATTATTGTATGTTTCTTATCATTGTCGTGAGTGAATTCATGCTGAACTATTTTGTAAGTTTCTTTTGTTATGTTGTTCGTTATTTTGATTAATAGGTTAGTAAAACAACTTTTGAACTAAGATAAGAACTGTGATTCGCTCAACTCTTTGTGGAGACGATCATGTGGGAATACATGTTCCCTTATTACTTGGATGCGTGCACTTGCACTTTAGGCAAACACAAGCACAAACTTATTTACTCTGGATTGTTTAATGCTGAACCTCTATGTTGAAGATTGATATATTAGCATCCTTTTGTATCATACCATGTGCTGTGTTCAGCGCCTACCAACAACCCTTGTTAGTTTAGGTTAATTTGTTTTTGTTATTTTCTTGTGGCATTTATGTTTCTTTTGTTACAAGGGTGTAGTTTATGTTGAGTCGATCATGTTTTAGATTTGCCCAAGTTAGGACAGATGAGCAATTGCGCAGAGTTTTAAACTTTATAACTGAATTAAAGACGACAAACTCACCAAAGAACAATCGAACCTTGAAAGGATTTGAGCCTAAAATCCGCACTCGCATTGATTATTTGTTCTTGGAGAATATAATTTTTGGGTTTTCAATTATAGGGCTTGGCTTTGTATTGTTATTCGAAATTCTGGAATTCGGGCTAATCACTAGAGGATTGGGACAATTTCATTCTTAAGCTAGTGGACAAAAATTAACCCCAAATAATCATTTGTTCACCCCTTTTGAGACTGTTTGTATATTTTCCATCATAAAAACCATTTCTGGGGAATAAGTTTTGAAAAAAAAAAATTGAGAAAAAAAGGAATAAGGGGAGGCTGAATGAAAAAATTAAAAAAAAAATGAAAAAAGATGTAAAATGGCCTAAAACAAAGAACAAAAAGAAAACAGAAAAGCGCTGAATAACAGAGAAACAAAATCATGTTTCGTGCTCTGGCTCGAAAAAATGAAAAGGAGGAAGGAAGAAGGGAAAGGAAGTACAAATTCCCTCGGGCTAATTAATATGATGTCCAACCAATTCCAAATCTTCCCACCTTTAGCACAGCCTTATTACGACCTTCAAAAGACCCTTTGACAACAAAATATTTGTCAACGCCAATGTAGTTGTTGTTAATAATGTTTGAGCAAAATATTTTAAGTCAAAAAATTGAGAGCCAAGTCTAGTAAGAACATATAACTTATTTATCCGTTGTCGAGACTTTTGAATTAATTTAAATTAGGTTCCATTATTATGTTGAGTTAAGCAAGTTGGTCTGATGCAAGTAGATTCAAATGTGCTCAAATCGAGTCATTTTTTCTTTTTCTTTTTTGTTGGTCTATGGCAAGGGTTAGCCCTATACTTGAAGACAAGTATTGTTAAAGTGTGTAGGTATGACAAGAATCCATATCTGACCTCATTTGAATCAGTTTTCTTGTATATTCTTGAATACCTTTGTTTTATTTTGTTGTAGAGTCGGGGTGAGTTTTCTAAGTTGTTTCAGGAAGTAAATGATTGAGTAATTAGCCATTTCCAGACGTATTTTGGACTATTGGAGGAGAATTGCCCAAATGAGCTTACTACAAGAACCAGAAGGAATCACCATCTCATATGCACTTGAAGACACCTCCTCATATTGGGCGATGGACAATAAAATTGGAGTTGGAAAGAAAAGACAAACTGTATGATTTAAAGCTTTAAGATCTGGGAGTATCAACTAAGGAGATAAATATGGGAACCAAATTAAGTCAAGGATAGAAAGTGGTGTAAATCTTACTGAATTCACGATGCCCAATCCCAGCTCCAGTGAAGGTTGCTTCAGGTGGATTTCAATTGGCCAAAGAAGGAAGGTTCTGAATATGGAAAGTGGCATTACCGGAGGAGGCGGATCAGACATTCCCTGCGTGGAATAAGCAATTGCCATATGTGGCGAATAATGCTTTTAGCATAAATAGCCATAAACAATATTTACTTATCATGTCTTCTTTTAATCTTTAGGAGGAGAATCAGACTCGTATCTTGAAGAATAATTATCCCTCAAGATTTATTATTAAGTTTGGTAAATATTCTTGTCTTGCTATTTATTTTCATTACTTATTTATGTATAGCTAAATATCCTATTTGGGGTGGATAAATTGATCTATTGAGAAGCTGAGATATAGGTATGAGGTTTCGGTTTAACTAACTTGGTTGAAATTAGTAAGTTTCCATTCATTAGAATAGATTCCTAGATCTTAATGCAGTTGCGAGAGCACTAGGGTTTGAATGGCCAACTATAATAAACGAGAAATTGGGTAACTCAATTAACCTATAACTATTCGGGTGAACATACCAAGTCATTAGTAATTGGGCATTTATGGGAATCCTATGTAGAGATTTAAGTCTTGACTACAAAGTAGAACTTCAATGGAAACCTAGTGACAATAGGTATTTCATGTTATCCATTTTGTCTTAGGAACACTCCTTTTAGTGACAGTGCCTGGAGCTGAGAAGAGTTTAAGACCCTAGAAGGCATTTTATATTTTATCTACCTACTATTGGATTAATTGCAGGAAAAGCAACTCGATATTATGATTCATCCACTCTAAACACTTTATTATATTTGATATTTTCTTTTGAGCATTTGCAGGTTAATATTTATAAATCATTTGCTTCACTTGGATACTCGTAACGCTGAAGGTTGTTAAGCTTTACTCCACTCTATGTGGGATCGACCGTGACTCAAATAGTCTATCTACATAGCATTTGTACTAGGTTATAACCTGGTGGCTGCTTTTGAACACTTGGTATTCTTCACTCAAAATGACAGCGCATCAATGTTCGTGCATCAAGCTGAAGAGAACGAGTTCACGGTGGACTCGATGAGACCGCATACAAGCGGTGGATGGAAGAGCTACACGCAACTGCGACAGATCTTGCTATATCACCGTGTAACGAGTTCTAGTAATTTCCAACCTACACGGTTGAAGTATGGAAGTAGGACATTTGACTCCGAACCACTATAAAAATCTTGTGATCTTTACATGCTTTAATTTTCTTGCTCTGTTTTGATTTATGCACCTATTTTGAAACCCATCAACTTTTTCAGTTATTTGTGTATATCCTGTGAAATTAACTAAGTAAAGACTCGACTGCGAAATCAGTTTTTAAAATAAGAACTGGCTCGATAGAGTCAATTCTGAGAACAGAGGAGTAAAATTTTTGTTTATATTCGTTCATAGTTTTCCTCTGCATACGTTATCCTCTGACTTTTAAACCTATTATAAATAATAGGACTCGACTGACCTTAAAAGACTAATTCATATATTTTTATAGCGAAAATCGACCAATTTTGGTTCCATATAGTTTGAGAAATTGTCACGCAAGACCTTCCCATGTTTGTGATTTCCGCATAATATTATTTTTATCTCCACAATAATTATCGGAATTTCTATTAGATTTTTGGTAGTGAGAAAAGAACCAAGGTTAGATTTGTTTTTAATTTAATTTGACTATATTTTCTAAAAAAAGAAAAAACTTGGTTTAATTTAATAATTTTAATGTAATTAAGATTAAATTTGAAAGTTCAACCTAAAGTTTGCTATACGTGAAAAGCTACAATATAGAATATTTGATTTCACAGTTATACCAAACAGAAGTCTGTGTTAAATAGAATGCATAATTTCAGTAGACAATGTGATAATTGTGACTAGACTACATTATGTATGACTATATTATCAGGTTACGAAAATCATTTTTTAGTTAAATTCTTGGTGGGTAGGTAGAAGATCGCTTGTCTATAATCAATTGATCATGAGTTCGAATCGCAGCGAGGCACCCATCCCTACTTAAATATTGTACTTCTATGAAAAAAAAAAAGGAAATTGTTTCTTAATTAGTAATTTGGAATGTTAAACTAAAGAGTTAATTACATTAAATATTTCAACATTACCCTGATTTACAACTATAATGCTAACTTTTAATATACAATTAATGACTATAAATAAGTTTACAAAACTTTTTGATTTTAAAAAGTCTTAATAAAATCCTCACAATCCTCATGTAATAAATAAAATAAAGTTGGTCCAATTTAAGGTAATTAACCATAAAAATAATGAAGTTATTACTTTAGCTGGGAAATGCATTTTGTAATTACTTCAAGTGATTAGTAGATTAGAGTTGACATTGCTTCAGCAACAAAATAACTTAAGCAATAAGCAAAAATTAATTTCCTTCATTCTCCTATAAATACTGGGGAATTTCACTCCATACAATCATCATTAAATTTAAGAAGTAGCCTTGGCATGAATGGAATCATCAACACCAAGAAGCCTCCGAACGCCGGCTGATGGAAGACTAATCACCATTCTGAGCGTCGATGGAGGCGGCATTCGGGGCATCATTCCGGCCAAGATTCTTGAATTTCTCGAATCCCAACTCCAGGTATATATGTCTGCAGTTTGATGATATTTCATGCACGATTAATGTGTTGGTTATAAGGTGCATGTTTTGATGATATGATCAGAAACTCGACGGCGAAGATGCCCGGATCGCGGACTACTTTGATGTGATGGCGGGGACGAGCACCGGCGGCCTAATCACCGCCATGTTGACGGCTCCTGATGCTAAGAATCGTCCTTTAATGGCTGCTAAAGATATTGTTCCATTTTATCAAGAAATAGGGCCAAAGATTTTCCCGCAGAGGTTTCTTGTGATTTTTTTTTTCTTTATGATTTGATGGTTTTGAATTTGTGAAATTATATGTTTTCGGTGCAGTGGGTTAGTTGGGAGCACAATTGGTCGATTAGTGGGGCCCAAGTACGACGGCAAGTTCTTGCACGAGGAAATTAGGGGTAGTTTAGGGCAGATTAAGTTGCATCAGACATTATCCCATGTTGTTATTCCGACATTCGATATCAGTACCATGCAACCAACTATCTTCTCCACCTACGAGGTTTCTCTCTCTTCCTCCCTCGCTCTCTCTCTACAACTCTTTCATCCATGATGAATGAATGCATCCAAAACAAAAATACCAAAAATAAATAAATAAATAAAAGTTGGTCAACATTTTTTCAGGCGAAGATCAAGAATCAGGTTACCCTACTGTCCGACATATGCATCGGCACCTCCGCCGCACCCACGTTTTTCCCGCCGTATCATTTCACAACCGTTGATGATTCCGGCCAATCTTGCGATTTCAATCTTATCGACGGTGGCGTTGCTGCTATATATATATATATATATAGGTCTGATCATATGAGAATAGTTGTTAACGTGAGAACATGAGAATAGAAAATGAAGTAATTTTAAGATAAAATGAACAAAAATGAAGATAAAAATGAACAATATTTTAGAAAAACTGAAGGCTAAAAAGTACCATGAATGAAATCGAAGATAAAATGAAGAAAATGGAAGATAAAATGAAAATGAAGTATTTTGAGGTTAAAATGAATATTTTTTCACTGAATGATTTTGATGTTAAAATGTCGAAGTATAGCGAGGATATAATGTAGTATTTTCATATTCTCTATTCTCACTGGATTAAGCCCCTATATATATATATATATATAAACATTGTAATTGTTTGTGAGTTGTGACCGAATTTAAGTTATACGCAACTACTTGCAGACGTTGGTTGCTGTGAGAGAAGCAACAAAAGAAGTGTTGAGAAGGAAACATAATATGGACTACACGAAGCTGCTGGTGATCTCATTGGGCACAGGAGTCGCCAAACGAGACGAGAAATACACCGCAGAAATGGCGTCGAAATGGGGCGTCGCGAGCTGGCTGATTCACGGAAACTCCACCCCCATAATCGATGTCTACAGCGAATCCAGCAGCGACATGGTGGATTACTTCCTATCTGTAATCTTTCAGGCACTCCATTCTCAAGATAATTACCTCCGCATTCAGGTCAACAGCTTATCCGGCGATACCTCCTCCGTTGACGTCACGACGGAGGAAAACCTAAATGACCTCGCCGCCATCGGAGAAGGTCTGCTGCAGGCTCCTTTCTCCAGACTCAATCTGAAATCGGGGACTTCTGAGCCTGTTCGCGGCGGAGGCACTAATCAGGATGTCTTAATGAAGTATTTTTTTTCATAAAGAATATTTAGTTGTTTATTTATTTCATTGGTTGGAAATATTTATTCAATTTTTTTTTTTTTCTAATGGTTGCAGGTTTGCAAAAATGTTATCTATGAACAGAAATCTCGGAAGCAAGAACTAGTGGGATCTCCTCATAAATGATACTCCCTCCGTCCCATAACATTAGTCTTGTTTCATTCCGGCACAAATACCAATGCGAGTAGAGATAGAGAAAATTAATAATTTATTAGTGGGTGTGTATTACTTTTCCATTTTAGGAAAGATGACTAATGTTTGGGACATACGAAAAAGGAAAACAGGACTAATGTTATGGGACGGAGGGAGTAATATATAGTTGATGAACTTTATAAAATTTTCTTGGTTTCTATATACTGGGATGGACATGTGCCAATAATTATGGTTTATTGTAATTTATATTCTATAATATATTTGCTTTTATTTACTTATTTATTATGAACACGAGTTGAGACTGAAATAAATTATTGGTTTTAAAACCTCGTCATTGAAATGATTTTAAAGAAATATGTTCAGATCGCTTCTTTTAATCATATTACTTTGTATAAGAAACATTTCCATGTTCACCATTAGTATAAATTAATGTGTTTACAATTTATAAGAAAGTAAATTAGAAGTGTTGGAAACAAATAAAATTAATATTAGTACCAAGGTTATATTATCATCATATCTCCTTAAATATATTAACTCATATATCCATCATGAACATTGGAGCAATTTTGTACTTTGGAACGTATTTGACTATTGTACGTAGTTATTGGTCCTATATCAGAGTAAGTATGATATACAACAGAAATTTTAGTAAGCTTGCACTCTCAAGCTGGCTATTTACCGGCTTAGTTTTTTTAAAAACTAGTACTTGTTTAAGCGAGAAATATTACTAGTCCGATTTCTATTATACTCCAACAATTACAGAGTGTTCGGTTTTAAATCCCAGCAAATAAGCAAACAAAGTTGTAAATACACAAGGATATTATAGAGGTTCGGAGTCAAACGTTCTACTTCTTTTATTCAGGCTCACGTCTGGAATATACTAAGTGTTGGTTACAAAGATGTTGATCAATCTCTAGCTCGCTGGTCGATGCCAACATCTGCGAGTTCACACGCGCACTAGTCTAGTTATTCGTTCACCTTCAATTCTTCAGGTCTAGAGTGTGGATGCACCTCGCAGCCTCCAACTGGTGGTTGAGATGTTGACTTCTTCTCTTGAACTTGTCAGCTTGCGGTATACACTCGTAATAGCCATTATTAGAGAAGTAGTAACTACAAGTTGGTTTCTTACTTGAAAAGTAAGAATACCAAACAAATAACTCTTGCTTGAAGCAAAGAGTCTCGAGAAAACGGCACACAAAAGATGTGTTAGAAAAAATCCTTTAAAGCTTTGAGTCGAGAGTTTAACATAGTTTTGGTGCTTTCAGAAGTTTGTTTTAGTGACCTTCTCCACTTGAAGTCTTCATTTATTTAAAGACAAGGTTGGCGGAGTTTAAAATAGTAGCCGTTTAGAGACAGAATGAATCCGTCCAATCGGATGTCTCTCTTTTCCTAAGTTTACGCATCCTTCTACTGCTTTTCTAACAGTGGTAGGTAGACTCGCAGGCTTTTGTCATAATGACCATCAACCAGTTCGAGGAATGTCAGCTTGTTGATTCTTTGGACGAACAAGCTTTAAGGATCTGCAGGCCTTAAGTTCTCCTTACTTAAAGTTCGGGCTTGAAAAGTATGTCAAACTAACAATATTAAGCATAACAGACATTTTTTTCTTGGAGATAATTGCATTTTGGTTGTCTTTGTCTGACTTGTTCTCTTTGTCTCTATTTGCAAGTTTAGACTACACACTTGCTCATGAATAACTTGTTGGCGATCACATGTTAGCCAGCAAACCTCAAATAATGCTCCAAAGCTAATTACCAGTTGGTAGGCAGTTTCTCCCAAAACTTGTGATGATCAACTCCTTACAACTCGATAAATTTCTAAACAGAACTTTACAAGTTTTGAATTAATCTTACACTAGTGACACACTAACTGGTGGTGTTTGACGCGTCAAAACATAAATAAAGGTAGGAATTTTATCATAATTTGTAATAATTTCCCCCTTTTGATGTTGTCAAAACCACTCTAAGTTGGCATAAAAATTGTCAGTTTCTAAGTATACAAAAGTATCAGAGCTAATCAATTTGTACTCGAAAACACAACTTCTTAAAGCTTAGCTGTGATGACCCGACGCTGGAGCAAGGAGTGATTGCCGGTGCATGAGAAGCACGGAGAATGACCGGCTCCCGTAAGACTTTCGATAGGTGTGCGGAGGGTGACATGAGTGAATGGAGCCACACCGGAATGAGAGGGATTCTGGCTGTGCAAGAATGAAAGTGCTTAAATGATTTGATTGTGCTACTTATGCCAACATAGTGCATCATCTTTTCTGGCACCCATTCTAGGAAAAACTCCAATGTTAAGCGTGCTTAATCTGGGGTAGAACTAAGATGGGTGACCCTCTGGGACGTTTCTCAGGGTGCGTGACAAAGCACGCTGGGAAGGACTTGTGTTGGTTTGTGGGGTCAGCCGTCAGTCTGGAAGTCGGTCCAGACCATTGGTAGGTAACGTGGTCGTCCTCGGGTGAGCTCGTTCTGGCCCTGGGGTCAGAGCTTTACATTAGCCTACCCTAGAATGATCTTCCCCTTTAACACAAGAGATATTACTTGATTATAATTATTAGGGCAAATAATAAACTTGCTGATTACACTTGACCATGTAAATTCAGCATAAAGAAAAATGTGAAGAATGAGACAATGAGAGTTTGTGTTGAAACTTGTTAGGATCTAAAGTTTAGTTTCCTCCTTAATTTTATGTTTTGATATGTCAAAAATTACTTTAGTATTAAGTTTCTAGAGTTCTAAAATGTAATCCTTGTATAGGATTATTCGTGTAGTAATAGAACTTAGGTGCTGAAGATCGAGCAAAGGAGATGCTCGAGATTTGAAGAAGTGTTCGTGCATTAAACTTGGTTTCACTAAGTATGGCCAAGGCCTATACTGATTTCGGGTACTCAGTATAGAGCTTACCATACTGACTTATGAGAAGTTAGTATGAGGGTTGTCTATATTAACTAAGGAATGTCAGTATGAAGACCTTATTTGGTTAGCACGTAGAACACAAGGCAAACTAAGCTCAATCAGACTTAACGGCGTATGAATTCAAAGTAAAATTCATTACGAGGATGTTCCATACTTGGATTCCTCGGACTAAATCTGAGTCTCACAAGAGCAGGTAGAAAGTACAATGCAAGTACACTTTTCAGAGCAGAGCAAACCTAACAAATGATGTCTATGATTGGACGACATTCATCTTGTCTCTAACGACTGGAATTATGTGTCTAATAAGCATAAATTCAAACACCCAAGGATGCTTCCATAAATATCTCTACATTTCAACTGAAAATGTTACGAAGTAACGAACTCCAAGATAAGATAAGACAAAGCTCTGCCAAACTTTCTACTGAAATGATTCTCTGATACTCCGTGTTCTTAACACAATGATTAAGTTTCCAATTCAAGTTAACCATTTCGTACTTCTGGTTATAAGCACGAGGTTGAAGCTCTATAGCTGAAGCTACACTTTGGTGAATATTACTTTCCTAACTAATATTCATAGCAGTCAGTGTTCTACTCTGGAGCATTGATTCTCACAAGCGTCTAGCCACCAAGCCGAGTTCTGGGAAAAACGAGCAAACATCCAAATCACCAAGCAGAAGGCTGCAGGGTGCATTGATCACTGCTATTTCTAAAAGATTAATTATAATAACAGCGGCAAATAAATTTGTAAACCCTAAAGTTATCGATCCAGGGGAATTGTGTGGGGAAACTATCCTATATACTAGCTATGATCCTAAGATTCATTGTTTCAGAGATCCAAAATCAGGGTTTTATAAAAGTAAAGAAAACAATGCAGAAAATTAAAGTAGTTTTGAAAGCAAATTTAAAGGAACACAGATTCTAGGGAAGAATTCATATTATGGATGACATGTAGGAATCAATTAATTTAACAGGTGGAATTCTGCAACAATGCTATATTTCCTTGTTTGGAAAATATAACCTAGATTACTAACTAGTGACTATCTCCGCTCGGTCTCA
>JAPKLW010000957.1:253875-282141 GCA_026898455.1 Plectranthus barbatus | reverse complement strand
GCGCATAATACCACCTAATATAGACTCATGCATAGAATATATATATATAAACTCAATAAAACTACATGAAATAGTAGAAAATAATATAGATAAGCGAGTAAAATAATGAGCTTATCATGCATCCTCACTTCAACCTGAAGACTAACTCAGTAAGGAGTTCCTAGGCAAGTGACAACAGCAAACTGAAGGACGGAGTGTCAGCGAGTTGATCATAGATCGTAAGGAGGCTTGTATCAAACTTAGTGGATTCTCGATTAAGTTCGGAAGAGTGGAAGTAGGATTTTAAGTCTGAACCACTATAATATCTTGAGTCATTTACTTGTTTTCATTTAAGATTCAGCATACTTAGTTTACTCATACTTACTTCTAAAACCTTCAATACTTTGCTAAGTATTGAAGTGTATACTTGTGAAACTTACCTAATACCTTTCTGAGCTTAAAACTTATTTTCATAACCCCAAAACTGAGTTTCAGTCAGTTTTGAAGAACAAGTGCAAGTTAAACTTACTTTTTGCTGCACATTACATTCTCTGATTTCAGGACCAACAAGTGGTATCACGCGCCAAGGTTCTTATAGACCAAGGTTTTGTTGAGTCTCTTAGGACCAGATCTCTATTTCATTGCATTTGTTTGTTACTTGTGATATAAGCTCAGTTTATACAAGATTATGCACATTACAAAGCTTCCAAAGTATTCCTCAGAGACTTTCAACATATGGAAGAAGAGCTCGTTGATCATGCTAAAGAATGTACATCCTGAGATGGTAGAAGTTCTATCCAATGGGCCAATCAAGATCACGAAGGTGAACATTTAGCTCAGAGGAGCAGCAGGTCCAGAGATAGTAGACAAACCATATGCTGAGTGGACCAACGATGACAAAGTCTGTTACCAGCTAGACTCGGTCGCCATGGATCTGATTCTCCTATCCTTACCAGAGCCATTAGTTTCAGAAGCTCTAGAGTACGACAATGCTAAATAGGTATGGGATTTTCTTGGCACTTTATGTCAGGAAACGGACCAAATGAAGCGGAACAAGCTTCAAGTTTGCTTGGACAAGTACGAGAATTTTGTACTACCCCTGGAGAGAATACCAAGTCCATGGAGGCTCGCTTCAGTGCCATTGTTCGTGAGATGAAGAGTCTCGGAAGAGAATATACCGTTGCTGGCCTGAATGCCAATATCCTCTCCAAGAGGCCGAAAGAAGACTAGTTCGTGAAAGTCACCAGCCTAAAGGAGAAGGATCTATCCAAGATGACAACCAAGGAAGTGTTTGCCCAACTTCAAGCCCACGAATGGGACATTCAAATGGCAAACAGGAACAAAGCCACGTGGAATATCAGCACACAACTCGAAGGAGATGCTGCCTTTTTCGTGAAGAGAGATTTAAAGAGAAGGCTTTAGAAGCCTTACCAAGCTGACAGAGCACTAGGTTAAAGCTCTACAACAAAGTCAACACCAACACCTTTCTATCAAAAGAAAGAGGATGATAGCTCGGTGTCCGAGATTGAAGACCAGATGAGGAAGCTGACAAAACTTCTAGAGGAGGCAAACACCAAGAACGAGGGTTTACAAGTCAGTAAACAAAAGTTCGATGAGAGACCTCCGAAGGCATGTTTTGAATGCAACTCTCCTAACCATCTTAAGTACAAATGCCCGATCGTATCCAATGGGGAGAGAGAATACCTCAAGAGAATATTCGAGAAGAATGCATCCAGAGCTATTCCAAAGACCATGCTCTCCAGAACTGAGGTGCCAGGTATCTAAGACAATGATGATGGATACTACACTTAGGATGATGAGGCCGTACAAGAAGCATTCCTAGTGTTGATGGCCAAACTTGGAGAAGATGAGGCATCTGATTCTGAAGATGAAGAAAATGAAGCTGAGTCACAAAATTTGTTAACCACCTCAAACTCAGTTTCAATTCCTATAGCATGCATAGAAGAGGACTCTGAATCTCATTGCTCGGATTCAGAGGATGTTACTCTCAAAATTTTAAATAAAGAATTTTCAAAATTCTATAAATTGAAAAATACTTTGGTGGGAGAAAATGACTAACTGAAACTTAAAGTTTCAGAGTTCACCGATGAGATTGAAGGATCAAGGTCAACAAGTGAGGATTTGACCAAGCTCGTCTTCTTCGCCTTCATCTTCTTTCGGGTCTTCCTCCTCTTCGGGGTCTTCATCACCTTCATCCTCGTCTCCATGGTTGGCTTCCATAGATTCACCTAGCGCCGGTGCTAGGTGTGGGTCGTCCATTCGATCCATCTCTTGGATGTTGACCTTGTAGACTCTTGGAACTCCCCTTTCTTAGACTCCATCCATGACGTATTCGACTGCACTTTCTTCCTATTCGGGAGGCATCCTAGGTCCCGGGCCATAGAGTCCAGTTGGTGGCTCACCCACTTCATCATCTTGGGTCCAAAGTCGCTCCATGAACCCATTGGCATCGACAAATACAAGGTTTGGCTCGACAAGTACTTGTAGGAAATCGTTTGCTTGCTCCCAAGCCCATGGTCGCCAATTAACGGGTAAAATCTCCATGAGCCTTATGATTGCTTGGGCATCGTTGATCCCGTATTCCTCCACGAAAACCCAATCGTTGCAAATTGGTTGACTAGTGAGTGCATGTTTGGTTCGATAGTGTAGTTCCGGTTGAAGTAGAGGTCGAGCATTGCCCTTCGGCGTGTTTCTTTTCAAACTTGTCGACCTAAAATGTTCCTAAACATGGCTGTAAGAATAAGATCGTGTTGGGTTAGCTATGCGGAATAATAACAATTAATTAATAATACAAAATTAATGGTACTAAGGCATGATGTTTCACATCGGTTGTGATGATATCCATCACAATTAATGTATATGTTAAGGTTGTCCGAATGATGGAACCGCGAAATTCTTTCGCATTACATTATATATAATAGCCTATTAAAAATCCTAAAAACAGAAAATCCAACAATGCATGAACATTAAATTCTACTCATCATCAAAATCAATTTAACCACAAATCTCAACTACAACTTGCTCATGCTATTAACAATTCACTTAGTGTATCATATCCTTCAAGAAATTCACATGTTTCATATCTAATCATGCTTTCCTAGTTCATGCCTCATAATCCACAAACATAATAAAACTTCAACTCAACCACAATTTCAAGCACATGCTTCTCATGCTCCCATATAATCCTTTGATTTTCAAAAATAGGCTCTCAAGTGGTACTTTAAATCATAAATCATGCTTCCACAAAAACAATCTCAAGTCTCTATTCCAATTTTATGCACAATCATTTTAAAATGTTTTAAGCCCGTAAAAGTGTGTCTCAATGTTTGATGACAACGTGGTGCGTTATGGAGAGGGATCGAGCTTTAACATCAGGTCATAATTTTTGAACCAACAAAAAACACAAAATGGTTCCAAATTCTCATATAAATTCAAAGAATGCAACTATTGTCATGATTTCCAAGAATAGAAAGGACATAGATTTCAAATTTGCATAAGAAGGAATTAGGCTAGAAATTGGTTATCTCTTTAAATCAAAACATGGATCCAGAGGAATCCAAACAATTATTTCAAGTAGGCAAGCATGCTCATACTAAGTAAATATTTCAATCAAGATTAGAAACAAATAAATCATGGAATTCAATAAGCATCGTTAAAGTGAAACTTTGAATGTAAGAGGTTACAATATCGAGTTAAATAAACCAAATGCCTTGATACCACCTTCTGTCGTGTCCCCAAACCGGGCCTATGCGGCAGTCCCACGTGCGACATAATGCACGCTAAGGGAAATTGTTATTTAAGAAGAAAATAATTAATCAAGCGGAAGCAATTAAAGAATAATAAAAAACGAAACAAGATCATGAGGTTCAAATAAATAATTTGCAGCAAGGAATAGAATCACTTAAATGATACAAGCATGATGAGGCAATAAAACAACACATGCTTGAAAGAAAACACAAAGGACGCAATTCGATTTTAGAATACTTGAACTATTGAGACTATGTATGAAGACATAGCTCGTCGCTTCGATACCATAACCAAACAAATTAAATTATGCAAGGAGAACAAGGATAACTTAGCATGCAAAAGCGAGAATAAGTCTACATGAACTAGTCTTTGATCAGTCAAGCATTTAAAGTTCAAATCATATCGAGGTGTAGAAGAAGTCTAAATCAATCATTCAAGCGTTTGAGAGTTTAATACGAAAAGAGTTTTGAAGAAGTCTAGATCAAATATCGAAGTAACATAGTAGTGCAAAACATGTCATTCAAAAGATGGATCAAAACAACAAGGATTCGATTATAGAACAAACCAAACAAAATACACAGGCAAATACTCCATTTCGATATTCTCCTTTGATCCCCTCCTCATAACGCCACCTCCACCTTCATCAATCGATACCTATACGTAGGGAAAACACGCATAGGGGCTAAGTACACGAATGTACCCAGTGGTCACAGTGTCCCGAAAACAAATACATACATATATCATGAAAACACCGCACACTCATGCATAATACAAGTTTTTATTGAAATCATCATATATATGCACAAAACATTTTCCTCACTTGGGAGCTCCCACTCAATTTAGGCACCACATAATCATTTTCCCAAACATTACCAACATTTCATATTCATCGTGATCCACATGATCACATAGGGAGAGATAGGAGTGGCCACTCACTATGTACCTGGTAATGAATTATCACCCTTACCCAACCGGTAGTCTTATTATTATCCGGGCTAATGCATTAGGCTTACAATACCAAGGGGGTAGCCACTTCCCTGATCTAGCACATCTCCAAAATAAATCATCATTCATCAACCACCAATTTAAACCACCAACTCATATTATCACAAAAATCATACGGTGCCAAAACTATTGCGCGGTGTCTCATGCTTTCTTTTGAAAACAAAATTATTTACTTTTGATTTGGAAATCATTTTGAAAGGCAAATCAAAAGGAAGTAGGATAAAGTAGTGCCCACCTCAAATAGTTCGATAAGTTCAATTACTTAGTCCCGCGTAGTCTACGCTCCCTTCTCGGCAATTAAAGTACCTAATTAAGGTTTGAAATAAATTACTAATAACTTAGTTAACTTATTAGACTAGTGAACACGTTCAATCTAAATTACTATGTCAATTATTAATTAATGAAAAAGGAATTAGTGATTTAATTTTCAACTTATTATTAATATAAAATAATTATTTTTAATTAACTAGGTGAAACAATTATGCATTTAGGATTTAGAATATTTTAGTGAAATCTGAAAATTATGCAAATTATCCAAAGTCCAAAATTATTAGTTTTGCCTAGTTAACTAGTCCATTTTCAAAATAACATCAAAAATAATCTTGACATCTAATGAGGCTGGTTTTAATTTTATAAAATCTATATTATAATGTGCACGTGCTCAAAGTGACGGTTCGTTAAAATAAATTTTCATTTGAAAATAGTGAAGTTCAACATTATGCAATTTCTAATTAAATTCCAGCATTTGACAGATTTTGGCCACCAACTTCACGAATTTTTAATAATTAATACACTAAATGAAATGACCCAATTTTCATACAGTTTACTAATTATAGTGTCTAAAATGCACATTAGGAAAATCAGATTTTTCAAAGGTCCAAAAACATGTTTTTAAGGTCGTGCAAATTAAACTGCAAAAAACTGCGACACAATATTCAATTGCTTCAAAATCAAGTTTCACAACTCCGATTCATACGATTCCAAATTCCACAGATTCCTAACTAGACCTAATTTATACATTATTAAAATCAATCCAATCCAATCTTTAGAGAAACGACCGTGTTCGATTTAAATCTCTGTGCAAAATAGGGCATACTCCAAAAATTTATCAGCACTTAATTTCTCAAGCTTCATCCATGATTGAATATCATCCCTACGCATGAAAGATCATAATTTTTATGCTTGATTAAACATGAAATCCATCACATAGGTTCTATACTCATCAATGTGCAACATATATCAAGCCTAGACTTAGTTATGCAAATCTCAACCATCTCCCTTAGATTTTTGTTTGTGACATCTTGATCCTACATGCAATCACATAGTCATAACAAAGAAGTCATAGAGAGTGTATAAATCATCTACTTGGATGGAGAAATTTTCAGTAATAGGTGTTTCCAAATTTTCGCGCTCCCCTCTTCGTGGCTATCACGATTCTCCAACTTGATGCTTGATTCCACTACGTGCTTGAGATCAACTTCCTCCGATCGTAGAGCTATTTACGTCATTGTGTAGAGGAGGTTGAGGGGGTAAGCTTTTCGTAAATATGGTGTTTCAATGAGTGGGGGAAGGGTAGGATATTGAAGGTTGAAGGGGTTGTTTCTTGGAGGTGTTTTAATGGAGTATAGAGAGAGAAAATGCAGGGTTTGATGGAGAAGATGAGGAAAGGTGGAGAAATGATTTTAGGAAAATAAAATAAATGAGGATTTTTGTGAAAAATGGGGGAGGGTGTCAATTATGATCGAGGAGAAATAAGTTTGGAATGTAGAAATTAATTTGCATGACTTGATGGGATTTTTGCAATGATCACAATCCTATTTTTCATATTTGCCCTCAAATGATTCAAATTCCGTTAGCAAAATTTTCTTCTAGAAGACCCTTGTAAGTAAAATAGTAAAATAGGTGCTAGGGCAATCATTTCTCTACGTATTAGTTTGAAATAATATAACTCTTGCATAGGAATTTCGAATCGGCTCAATCGGACGTCGTATGAATATTGAGCATAATATAATAATATGGTCGGGTCTTCCCATATTTAATTATATTACCTCTCCTTAAATTAGTTATAATATATCTAGTAAATTAATAAATTGGAAATTTATTATTCCAACCACTCGATCATAACGTTCATCGGGTGCTTCGTATTATCAGCTCGCAATTAAAATCAATCACTATATCACTATATCATGTATATATATATATATATAGGGATGCATTCATATGTTAACCACTTCCGAGATGTTACCTGTTACCTCATTGTCGGTGCATTATCTAGACAAGCTAACTACATTATCTAGGTTATATTAGGTACATTGCGAAGATAATGTATTACATTATTATTGCATTACATTATCTATCAGTTTGTACATTATCTTCGTAATGTACCTAATATGGCCTAGATAATGTAGTTAGCTTGTCTAGATAATGCACCGACAATGAGGTAACAGGTAACATCTGGGAAGTGGTTAATATATGATTACAACTCTATATATATATATATATTTATATGTGTGTGTGTGTGTGTGTGTGTGTGTGTGTCGAGAATCTTGGCATTCCATTTAATGGAATTAAATTCCGAAATTTGCTTTGGAAGTAATATCGATATAATTTCGCGATAATAATTTAAATTTTTTTCAAACTATATTTCTCATCTCGATAATTACAAATTAAAGCTAGAATACACATGGGCTTGTTAAATTAATTAGTTGGGCTATTTTATTTATTCTCATGTGGACTTCTTATTTATTTGGTCCAACATCTTTTAATTAAATAAAATCCTTCTAGCCTAATTCTCTAATTAATTAAAAGGCTGGACTTAAATAATTAATTTGGCCCAGTCATGTCGCTGCGACGAAAATAATATTACCGCGTCGAGTAAATTAATCCGATCATTATACGTGATTTAATTACATGGAATTTCTTTTATTTGTTCCCGCGGCCAAAAATCGAATATCGTAAAGAAATCGCTAGATAATATTAATATTAATAATGGTTATAGCGACACTTGCTTTAAATTTTTATTTAATCGAAAAATTCGAAGTGTTCCATGCACATTTTTCAAAAAAGTTAGAGGGACATTTATGAAATTCCTTTAATATATATAATATATATAGATATAGATATATAGAGAAGAAAGCCAGGAAATATATATACATACTAAATCGAGATGTGATATACATGAACAGCTTATATCCAAAACAATTTAGAAAAAGAAAATATTAGTATCGGACTGCTAGTCGCTAGATGAAGTATTATGAATAAATACATTTATTTTAGAAGCCCACTGACTAAAATAACGCGGTCGGTCAGCCAATACCAATTCTGTTTGTTGTTATTGTTAAAAAATATTTTTTGCACGTTTACGCTAGTAATAGGAAAATAAATCAGAATTGGAAAAAAAAAACGCATTATTTAAAAATCGTAATAGAAAAAAAAGTCCTCCCATACTAAGTTATGCAATGAAATAAGCCATACTAATTCCAATGGTCGTTAAAAAATATTTTTTGCAAGTTCACGGTAGTAATTTAAACAAAAAAGAAAATTCGAATAGAAAAAAAAACCCCACGATTTAAAAAATAGAAAAGAAAAATGAAAAGAAAACTCTCCCTAGTTTATTTGATCATGTAATTAACTACGCCACTAATCTCATTCAATATCTTAATTAGGTCAACTTTTTCGAGTTAGTGATAAGCGTGATTCACGAAAAATGCGTTTAATATATAAGAACATGAAACACTTGCTTGATTTTAATAATACATTGATGATAAGTTTAATTGAGAGAATCTTTTCGCCTCACAAATCACAACTCATGTTATTGAGTGCTAGGACTCTGATACTATGTTAGAATTCATATAAAGTACTTTAGAACTATTTTAGAAAATTGTAATAATTTATAATATATTTGTATGTTGAGGTGTAATTTTAAATGTTAATGTGTCATCTTACTAGCCATGCCAACTTTCGTCGGGGAAAATTTGTTCTTGTCATAAATATGGAACACAACTGATAAGTTTATAATATATTTTAATAATATATATATATATATATATATATATATATATATATATATAGGGTAGTGATCAGGTGAGAATAGGAGTTACTATGAGAAATAAGAATAAATCTCGCACGTCCATCTAATCAAATCGACGAACAGGATTCATTCTCAGCAAATTGAAAAACGCAGCAATTTTGCCCCAATATCCTGCAGTTTTAACCTTTAAAGGCTAAAACTGTAAAAATACTTAAACACAAACAGCAACCTGCATTTGAAGCTCGATTTACTTCATTTTTAGCCAGATTTACTTCATTTTTACATAAATACAAATTTAAAAAAATTAAACATCTTTCTTTTCAAAGCAGCAACACGAGCGTAGTCTCTATAAAACTCAATGCCAACATCAACAGTTCTAAAAACTTTGCCCTTAAAATATTTCATCTCATCAACACACTTTGGAATAAATGAACCTGTATAAGATACAAAAATGCACAAAGTTAACACTAAAGATGCACAATATAATAGTAAAAATGAACGTCGATCTGAATAAAACAAATTTTTTTAAACTATATTCATGCACAATTAACAAAGTCGAGACCGAACACGAATGCGAAATCCAGAAACAAAGGAAAAAATCTGATCGATAGAAGAAATATAAATCAAATCGAACGAAGAAGGAAGAAGAAATCAAATTGCGCGAAGAAAGGAATAGAAAATCTGATGAGATACTCTTTCAGATTTTAAAAAAAGTTAAAATTACAAAAATAACCTTAATTTTGCAAAACTGCAGGATAATCGAGGAAAACTGCACACGGGGTGAAATAGATCATGAGCGTTGAAATCACAAAATCAAAGGCTGAGATTTATTCTCATTTCTCATACTAAAAATTATTCTCGTATGATCACTACTCTATATATATAATTCATAATATATTCGAAAAAACTTGAATAATTTGTAATATACTCCCTCCGTCCCGTGCCAATTGTTACACTTCTTTTCAGCACGGGAATTAAGAGTTGTGATTGTAGAATGAGTTAGTGGGATTAATATTTTATTGTTGAGTGTGAAAAAGTTATCATTTTTAGAAATGTAACGATTCGGGTGGAACGCCCAATTTGGTAAGTGTAACAATTCGGGTGGGACGGAGGGAGTATTTGATACTCTTCCCTTTAAAATAAACTTACACTATCGTTATAATAATTAAGATGGTCTATGCTATTATCACAAGTCATTATGGAACATTTTAATACACTTAAGGGCTTCAACAAAATATATGAAAATTAAATAAAGTTCTAAGATAATGAGTTGAGCACGGTAAAGTTTAAATTAGACTCGTTCATGTTGACGAGAGCAATTTTCTTCTACTCAATCACCATCGCCGTGTCAATCAGATCAATGTTGAGAATTTCATTCTCAATAGTATGAGCTCATCAATTACTTGATATTTATTTGTAAAGCTTATCCTAAACCCAGATTGAAAACAATATTTTTTTTCTATCAGCGGCCAATTATTACATTACATATATATAAATCGAGTCAACCTTAATGAAACCTAGCTGCCTAAGAAATACGATCTAGTCATCAGCAATAAACATTCCAACATGATCGAGACATTACCAATTCTTAATTATATAAGGAAACTGTCTGAATGATGATGCGTGGGGACTACCATAGTTTTCTTGAACAGGTTATTTTCCTGATCAGCATCAAAAATTCTCCTCTATAAATCATGAGTGGTTGGATTCTAATCATTTCATACATGATTGGATAGAAGAGAATTGATAGAATTCAGACAAATTAATATAAAAATGGCAACGACATTGTCTTCAACGTTTAAGAAAGTCCAGCCTCCAGTTAATGGGAGGCTGATCACAATTCTGAGCATCGACGGAGGCGGCATTCGGGGCATCATTCCGGCCAAGATTCTCGAGTTTCTTGAATCCCAGCTCCAGGTAAACTAGAATTAATTCCCTCCTCTTTTCTAATATATGATTCTAAAATTTTAGAGATCGAGGGTGGTGGTGATCAGAAATTGGACGGCGAAGATGCTCGGATTGCAGACTACTTCGATGTGATTGCTGGGACCAGCACCGGAGGGCTGATGACGGCGATGTTGACAGCACCCGATGGGAATAATAATCCGCTGTATGCTGCTAAAGATATTGCTCCGTTCTACGTCAACAATGGCCCTAAGATATTCCAGCAGTGAGTTATACATCTATATATGTGTTTGTGTGTGTGTGTGTGTATGTTTGAATGGTTTGGTTAATGTTTGAAGAAATATTGGGATGGATTGTAGGTTATTTGGATCATTTGGAAGCACAATTGGTCAACTAGGAGGGCCCAAGTATGATGGGAAGTACTTGCACCAGTTGTTGAGGGATAATTTAGGACAGACTCGGTTGCATCAGACCTTGACCAACGTTGTCATCCCTACCTTCGATATCAAGAATATGCAGCCAACCATCTTCTCCTCCTTCGACGTCTCTCTCTCTCTCTCTCTCTCTCTCTCTCTCTGTGTGTGTTTTAAGCAGTACATCTAGTCTAGTCTTTCCGTTTCTTTGGGATATGCATCATATTTGGAGGAAAAAGAAATTTGGGGTTTAGGGTTTGATCAAGTTTTGATAGGGCAAGTAAAGTACTTAGATTGTTGAATGAAAGGAAAATGATATAATAATTTATATGATTTTTATTTCCAGAATATAAAAAAAAAGGTTTTCAACCAAAACTCAGGGTTTTTGATAAAATTGTATTAATTATATTAGACCAAGTATAACTCGCTAAAACTATAATTATAATTAATTCTTGAGGTTTAATATTTTGGTGGCCGTTCGAAGTTTTTATTTTTTTATAGCAATGAGTTTCTTCATGTCCAAATTTACCGGATTAAATTTGCTGCGATAAATGATAATATTTATTTGGCAAATTTTCAGTTCCTTGCATTAACTAATATTATTTATATCAGATTTGTAATTATGATGAACTTTAAAAATTCATAGAATCAACATTGTTAAATGCGAGACCATTAAACTTGAATTTTCAACTGATTAATTTGAAATTTTATATACAATTTATAGGTTAACAGTGATCGAGTTTATTTAACCTCGTTGCATAAAATATAGACATAGGTGAAAAAATACTGAGATTTCGGGAATGATGATTTTATATGGATGCAGATACAGAAGTTGCCTTATATGGACGCTCTGTTATCAGACGTATGCATCAGCACCTCGGCCGCGCCGACCTTTTTTCCGGCCCATCATTTCATAAACGCCGACGATTACGGCCAGCCTTGGGATTTTAATCTCATCGACGGAGCTGTAGCTGCTAACAACCCGGTACATAAATAATTACATATCTATATTAATATTCAATACATATAGTACAGACAATGTTTTTGTTTAAGCCGTAAGAAATTATTCCGAAACTAAATTTGTTCAGACACTGGTTGCAATAAGAGAAGCAATGAAAGAAACGGTGAGAAGCTATCCAGATTTCTTCCCGGTTCAGCCGCTGAACTACGACAGGGTGCTGGTGATCTCACTGGGCACCGGGAGTGCGAAACAGGAGCAGAAATACACGGCGGAGATGGCCGCGAAATGGGGCGTTTTCAGCTGGCTCATTCAAGGAAACTCATCACCTATAATCGATGTCTTCACCCAAGCTAGCAAAGATATGGTGGACTATTTCTTGTCGGTTGTTTTTCAGGCTGTTCACTCCGAAGATAATTACCTTCGTATTCAAGTAATATGTTCTCCTTATTATTTGTTTTTAATACTCCCTCCGTCCCATTTTAATAGTCTCATTTCCCATTTTCGTACGTCCCACTTTAATAGTCTCATTTCTAAAAAAGATAACTTTTTCACACTCAACAATAAAATATTAATTTCACTCAACTCATTCTACACTCACATGTCTTGGTTATTGTGCCAAAAGCAAATGGGACTATTAATGTGGGACGGAGGGAGTATTAATTTAAACTCGTACATACAGATTTTTCCCAAAAAATCTCGAACTCATAATCTCGTGGTCATAGATAAGAAACACGCCATGTGTATAATATACTGTTCGTTTTTTAACACTTATGAATCCGTCGTGGTTTGTATAACAGGCTGACACGTTGACGGGGGCAGCCGCATCCATTGATGTGACGACAAAACAGAATTTAGCAGAGCTTGTGAAAATTGGAGAAGATTTGTTGCAGAAGCCAGCTTCCAGAGTTAATCTGCAAACAGGAGATTCGGAGCCTGTTCCCGGTGGAGGCACAAACCAGGATGCTTTGATCAAGTAATTAGTATTTCCACATATTATCCAAAAAAAAAAAGAAAAAAAAAACCAAAACATATCTTAGTTGTTGATTTTGAACTTAAAGTTTTTTAATTGACAGCGAAATTGTTTTTTTTTTTTTTTAATTCGATTTTATTAGTTTTTCAAATATTTGAATTGTCAATAATGCAGGTTTGCTCAAATGCTATCCGATGAACAGAGGCTCAGGCGGTCAAACTTACAACAGCAGAATAACTAATGAGGGTCAATTCATGAAGATATTTGATATAATAATATTATAATTATAATTATAATTATTATTAATCTCCTTTATTTGATGTGTATATATGTATTCTTGGTTCTGTAAATAATTCTTCCTATGAAGGAAGGTGAACAATTGTTGTTGGTTTATCATTGTAATTTTCTATGATTTGTAATGGAATTCCTTGTTCTCAAAAAATAAATTAATATGTATACTTTAGCTTTAAACACACATATATAGTACTACCTCCGTTCCTAATTATTAGTCCCAAACCAAAATGACACAATAATCAATGTTTGTGAGTGTAGTGGAATTAATATTTTATTGTTGAGTGTGAAAAAGTTTTTCATTTTAAGAAAAGAGACTAATAAGTGGGACAGACAAAAAAGGTAAGTGAGACTAATAAATTGGGACAGAGGAAGTATTATAAATGAATAAAATTTTTTGTATATTATTTGAATCTCGATTTGAAAAAAGTTCATTTGAATTTGTTTTTTAAATAAATCAAACTTGAGATTTATAGTTCGACTAATAAGCTGAATCAAGTATGAGATATAAAACTATTAATTTTCCAAATTAATATTTAAATAATTCAAAAGTAATAAGTATTATAAATTTTTATAATTATAATTAAAAATTAAATTTGAATATAAATATGATTTTATTTTTAGAATAAATAAATTTTTCCTCAAAAAACTAATGAAAATTTTAATATTACATAAATATAGAATGTTTGTTTAGGTGGATTAAGGCTTGATCATATTCTTGAATATCAAAGCATTCCATAAAAAAATTGAAACTCAACTTTATAATAAACGAGTCAAACATGATTAAAACAATACTCAGTCCAATTACACCGCTAGCAACAAATACACAGGCTAATTCGATCAACTTATTAAATTTGTACAAACTGTTATAATTTATTGTTTAGTTCCTATCCAGTGTTATAATGTGTCAAATCAACATATCGTCAGATATTGTGTATAGAATTGACTTTTCTATTCATCGACTAAAGTTGGTCAAATTTGTTTAGTAGGTTCATTGAGTTGTAATTGGAACTCATAGTCTTCAGTCGAGACAAATGTCAAAAATTGAAGAAGTTTTCTTTGTACATACAAAGAAATTGGTGAATATCCAAACTGAGAGAAAACATGGAGTAAAGTCATCTTTGACATTAGAAGCGACTGATAGAGACAAAAGGAACAGAGTCTGGAAAAAGTTAAGGGCAAAATCGAAGAAGTTAAAGGAATCAACAAGTTGTTGGATTCCTAAGACGTTTGAAAACGAGTTGTTATGACCTACAAGGACAAAAGTAAGCATGCTTTACAGACCAGCTCTGCCGACCGCAACGATGTGACAAAATATTTTTTAAAAAATGGCTAGCCAATCACTTGTTCAACGGCTCTTCAACTTTTGCATGGCTATAAATAGCCAAGAAAAGCTTCGGACAAAAGATTACGAAAAATAGATAACGAATTACAAACTACGAAAAAGTCTCACGAAAGAGAGAAGCAAAAATCACTTTGCAAGCTTTCAAGGACACAACAAGGAATTTCCCAAACATCATTGAACACAAGACACTTAACATTCTTTGCTAGAGTTATTTTCTTGAATTCTCTCTGTTCCAGAGGAGAATTCAAAGACTAGTTTCTAAACTTCTTTCAGAAACTAACTCACGCAATTGACTTCTGCTACATTTTGTGAGAGATTCAAACTCACACCGACCATTCCAGTGAGAGAGGCCTAGCGATGCATTTGTGGTAAAGCCAATCAACCTGAAAAGAGTAGAAGCAAGTAGATTTGTTGGGTGCGCACAAAACCGAAGGATGTAGGAACTTCCTGCGACTTCTACAGACCAGTGACATCACATGTAACTTTATTCTAGTGATTTCCGATCTTTCTAGTGATCGAAGAGTGGACGTATGATATTTCTGCATCCGAACCACTATAAAATCCTTATATTTTTTATTGTTTTCCGTTCTCATCACTATCAATTTAGCATGTTTTTGAAATCCAAATACTCACAAGTTGATGGAGTATATCTCAAAATTTATGTTTGTAGTTTAAGGTAAAAGACAGATGTTGGTAGAATCGAATGAGCGAGATTTTGTGGAGTGAGCTTGGTAACCCGACGAATTGAAAACTTGTCATCTCCCGTGGATGTAGGCTTGTTTGTGTCAATTTCCTTATATTTTCCATTTATAAATCCGTTTGTTACATAGCCAATGAACCATAACAGCCTCAAAGATTCTATCTTTCCAACACATTTTTACTAAGCTCGTGTTTAATGGAAATTATCTTTCCTTTTACTCACCTTGAATTTGTGTCAGCTTAATTTTCATGAAGAAACATTATTAACTATTATAGAGTTCATTAGGATTATTGTCCTAACTTGTTTTCTCTGTATTTTCTTCTTCCTCTGTATTTTCTAGCTGGAAAATCTTCTTTGCATTTTCGACTAAAGGATTGTATTACTAGATGATGTTGTGGACGAATGCGAAAGCGGTGGAAAAGGTCTCTGTCATAATAAATGATAGATCCACATGAACAAACATAGGATGCTGTAAGAAATCAAACATGACACAATTATTCTTGAATTCATTGAGTTTAACTAAGATATCACTAATTGAGAATTTGCCTTTGCAGTTTCCTCTCTTAATTATACTCTGCTTGATTCTGGACGAATACTCGTACAACACTGTTGATGAACAATTCTCTGTTTCACTTCCAACATTTTTTAAATTTATGGTCTAACAAATAGTAAAACATCGACACCTCGTAAATTCCTGATAGAACATTATTGCAGATTGTTCATCTTTTCTGGAAGTTGAGTGTCTTGATGGCAAACGTAAAGATAAAGATGAAAACGACAACGTACAGGAGAAGCATTGACGCCACCATCCCAAGCATACTGTGTTTGTACCCAAAGTAATTCCTCAAGAATTCATTAACTGTTTCCCCAGATTCCATCGGCTCTTCAATATCCCAGAATTGGGTGACGATGATGCCGTACAAGCTGTAAGCCGTAGGACATGCCCAGTAGTACCACCTCAACCATATAGGGATTTTCTGTTTGTTTGTTTCAGAAATAGTTAGTTTTTGATTCAGACAAATGTAAGCTACTGTTGGAACTTACTGGTCGGGGGACGATGAATCCTGAGAAGAGATTCCACATCGAATAACTCAAAGAAGCGATGATGCTGGCTAAACCTAGATGAGGAGTGACAACTACAGTCACCATGCCGTACATGACAAAGAAAATCAATGTGATGAACAAGAAATATAGGAACCAAAAGAACTTTTCAGCTTTCCAATCGAGTCCTATCATTGCATAGATAATGAGGCCATATGCAAGAGATTGAGCCAAGACATATGGGATTTCGATGAAAAGCTGCAAGAAGAAAAAACAAGTGTTACCTTTTTTCGAGGTAAATGTGGAGAGAGATAGATGCTTATAAAGAATACTCACTTGTGAGAGTACATATGGTAGAGGTGAATACATTCCAGCTGCTTTCTCTCTGTAAAAGACAGTTCGTTCAACAGACACCACTGGCTGCACCGACGAGCTATACTGAATTCCCAAGAAGCTGACTACAGAAAACATAGATCCCATGGCATTGAAAAGGTCTTGCTGTTCATACCTGCAGTTCAACATAAAATGTGAGGGAAACCCAAAAGATTGTTTGAGGGTCATTTGGTGTTCCTACGTTTTCGAACCGAGATCCCAGAAGATCGTTCCAAACATAATGGCTATAAAGAGTGTAAAGGAAAATCTGACAGCTGTGTATTCTGTTTTTCTCCGGTAAGACAGATTTTGTTTCCACAAACAAGCAATGCATTGGGTGAGGAAAGGCTGAGAGTATCGTGTGGGGAAATATAGATCTCTTGTGCCTGGCAGTGGAACGCTTAGTTCCTTGATCAAGGCTTTGTTCCTCCTGCAATTCATTGATGTGTAAATGTGTGATCATCAGCATGTCATTGATGATACATTCACAAGATATGGAGTTGCACCAACATGTGTAATTCTGATTTCTTGTAAAGATCTGCAAAATCAACTCCCAGAACCAGTTCTTGTGCTGAGCTAGTGACTTCCAACATCCATGTGGCTGGATTGTAACCTTCTTTAATCTTTGGCACTCCTTGTATTGATTCAAAGTAGTTGATCATATGGGTGGAGTTGTGGCCTAATGGTCCAACATATATTTCCTCTCCACCCCTCTTCAACAGAAACAACTGCCAAGAATCACAGATTTGGTTGTTGCAACTCATGTGAAAACAATAATTTGAGTTTATTTACAAGTATTTCACCTCATCAAATGCTTCAAATATGTCAATGCTTGGCTGATGGATAGTGCATACGACGGTTCTTCCTGTGTCCACAGTGTTTCTGATTGCTCTCATCACGATTGCAGCAGCTCTTGCATCAAGCCCAGATGTTGGCTCATCCATAAATAAGATTGAAGGATTAGCTACAAGCTCAACAGCGATTGTGAGTCGTTTTCGTTGCTCGGTTGAGAGACCGTTAACCCCTGGCAACCCAACCAGTGCTCCTCTCAGTGAGGTAAGTTCCACGAGCTCCATCACCTCCTCAATAAACATCTGTTAGTATCAGTAGAAGTAGCAGAAAACAGGTGATGTTAGAGAAAAGGAAGTAATATACAAGAAATTGTGACTGTAACTTCACACCTTCCTAGTTTTTGCATCAACTTCTTCAGGTAACCGCAACCAAGCTGAGTAAGTGAGGGACTCATGGACAGTAACATTTGGGGAATGGATGTCATTCTGTTCACAATATCCAGAAACCCTGGCAAATGTCCATTGATTCTTCGGATAACCGGAGATTTTGATACTTCCTTCAATATATCCACCTGTTTTTCTTCCAGCTAATACGTCCATCAAAGTTGTTTTCCCAGCTCCACTAACACCCATCAAAGCTGTAAGAACACCTGGCCTGAATGCTCCATTCACTTCCTTCAATAACACCAATTTGTCTTCTGTTGCTCCTAGATCTTTCATTTCCTAACAGAATGAATAATGGATTGTTTAAATGATCTATTTATCTTAAGCAAACATAATTTTTTTTTCCACATACTGTTGGCATGTCAATTGAATATCTGACTCCATCGAATGTAATGGAATGTGGCTCAAATGGTAGAATCATTCCCTTGTTCAGGTTCCCATTGCCTTCAATGGATAAGGATTTGTTTGCTTGTCTACTTGCACCAGTCTGATTCATTTCTGCTTCTTCATCTTCATCTTCATCTTCTGGTAATACAGCCTGCTTCTTGTCATATGCTGCAATATTTTTTTGGCCTATTTGTAAGCTTGGAATGTGAGGCAAATACTGAACTCTTATAGACTAGAAAAAGACTCACAATTGAGGTATGTAAGGCAGATGATGTAGCAAGAGTTGAATAGTAATGCGAAACCAAGTGAAGCCCCCACTCCTATCCAATACCAGTAAGAATCTGGAAAGAAACCGCGAGACTCCAACACAATGACACCCAATTTAGTTCCATTTATCAACTACAAGATCATAGATAGTATCAAGATTAGTCATATAATCAAATGCTGATTATCTAAAACCAATGATTGACTTACTGTATTCCAACTGTGTCCTGTGAATTCATTTACAAGAATTGCATTCTGAGCATACATTATTGGCGAAGACCAGTAGCCCCATAACCACCATTTCCTTATATTATCTGTAGATTCCAATCAAATGAGTGTGATAACACAACTTCAAAATGTGAGAGAAACGACAAGAACATGTGATCTTTATCTCATACTTCGTGACAGGGCAAAGCCACCTAATGTAAACAGCTGGAGCAGAACGAACACGCCAAATGTGTTTGATACGATCATATTCCTGCTTGCTGATGCAATGAATCTGAATAATGCTGATGCCGACTGGTTTACAAGTATGAGCAGAAGGATATGTTTAAAAAACCTGTAATAATTAATAGTCCAAAAGTTAGATTTCAAGGGATGAGGTATCAGTAAATTAATGCATCATTTAGTGTAGTGATGATAATACCTTGCTGCATTAGGATCAAGTCCAATTTCATAGTAAGTGAGAGATGTCCACAGCAACACTTCAACAAAGGTGAATGGAATGTTGAGGACCCATTTGGGGAGACCATATGCCCATGGAGGGAAAAAAAACATATCCCTTTGTTTGTAGAACACTGGAAGCCTTCTAATTGTCATTGGCATCTCAAACAATCCATTGAACATCACCATAACGACTGAGAAAAATAGAGCCCCAACATATATGCCTCCATGGGATATATCATCTTTGTGCATTTCAGTTCGGAAAAATAGTCCCATGCAAATGCATGCCATGAAAGATAGCTGAAAATACGTTTCAGTTTCAGCAACCTATGATATAGCCCATGAGATTGCTACATTCTAGCTTGAAAGTACTTGCCTGAAAGAGCTTGAACCCATGCACATAAGAGTCTCTCTTCATCAACAAGAATTCTCTTTGAGAACAGGCTTTTAGGAGTTCTTTCTTCCCAAGACCATACTTTTTTGTTGTTAATGCTGCAGGATGGTTTTTGCTCTTATCATATGGAACTGCAAGCTCATCACTGATTCTTCGACCAATAACAGATGATTGGAACGCTGCTGAAAACTCAGAAACTGTAATGAATCGGTATGGCTCATCCCCATGTGCCCAATATTGCTGCTGATCCTTTTTGGATGTTACCTGCGTGTCATTTAGATTCATCATTTGATTACTGATGATTCAATAAAAATAAGTGTGTGTGTGTGTGTTACTGCTCTTACTTCTTGCAAAAAATCAGCCACCCCTTTTCGTTCTGGGCATTTGAAACCCATGGATTCAAAAAACTCGAGAACATTTTCTCTAGGGCCATGATAGACAACCATTCCCTCAGACAAGAGTACAATGTCATCAAACAGGTCATATGTCTCAGGTGCTGGCTGCAGGAGTGAGATGAAAGCAGTTCCTTCCATAATGTGAATAAATTGTCGAAGCATATTGATGATTTGATATGTTGTGGAACTATCAAGTCCAGTAGATATTTCATCCATGAAAAGTGCGTTACATGGTCCAACAAGCATTTCTCCTGAAAATATTCATATCGAAAGGGCTTCAGTTTTCTGTGCAATTCCTTCATACATGTTATTTCAGATTAGTGTAGTAGTATGTTTTTTTACCTGTCGTAACACGCTTTCTCTGCCCTCCAGAAATCCCCCTCAACATATCATTCCCAACTAATGTGTCAGCACAAATGTCAAGCCCAAGAATCTTAAGAACATAATCTGTAACAATATTTGCTTCATCCCCTTCAGCGGCAACTGCCTACATTATTAATTTTTTTTTGAAAAAAAGCTATGTTTTGACAGTTCTAGATGCTTGCATACTTGATTTGTTCACACACATGCATATCAATAAATGCGCATTTAAATCAAAACAAGGATTATACTCATTGCACTGATGAGGGTGGATTACTTATGTCTAAATGATAACCAGCCATATGTACTGTACAATTTCTTTACCTTCATGTATACATCAATATTAGGATCTGGTTTAATGTTTGCTGCTCTCTCTCTTCTGGACAATTCTGTCAGCATATCTGTCCAAAGTCACATGTAACATAAATAACAGGTGGTATTTGAATCAAAACTTCAATCTTGAAAGTTTCAGAGGAGTAGAGTTGTGATGCAGTGATTTCACAAACCATATCGTGAGCCAACCCCCTGGCATCGAGCCGAAAATGCCAAGGTTTCTTTAACAGTCAGTTCTCCTATATGAAGATCATTCTGGCTGATGTATGCTGCAGTTTTTTGGGGTACAAACTCGTGCATCTCATGTCCATTGTAAGTCACCCTTCCTGAAATCTAGTGGAAATATATTTATTGTTGGCAATAACCATCATGTTGGACATAAAATATTGAACAAAATTCTTGATTTACCTTTAGATCTTCCTCAAGCCTTCCAGCCAAAGCCAGCAACAAAGTACTCTTCCCAGAACCTGGAGGGCCTAAAAGCAAGGTCAACCGGCGAGGCTTGATGATCCCACTAACATCCTTAAGGATAGTGAATGGTTTCTTTCTGCTGGGAAGTATACGAAGAAGGTTCAAGACTCCCTGTTCAAGAAGATGAAGAAGTGAATAAAGAAAATGAGTTCAACATATTGAACTTGATCTTGATATTTACCTCTACCAAGTTTATGTGGAAGTTGACAAAAGTAGGGAGAGCCCTACTTGCTTTGTAAGCTTCTGCATCAATATTTAGATGCTCATATCTCACTTCAATGGTTGGCAACTCAATCCCCACTCTGCAAAACATGCAGATCCCACTCATCATTTCACAAACTACAAACTAAGAAAAAAATAATAATAATAAAAACCTTACCTATCAATTCTGCTCCTCAGCCTTTGCAAGAACTTCTCATTATCTTCTTCCACATTTTTAATCAGTCTCTCCACCAATTTCTTCTTCTCCTCATTTCCAAGATCATGAACGTCTACTTCTTGTGCACCCTTTGATCCCACGAGGATCCCTCTTCTGAGACGATCGTAAGTTGGCAACTTTTCAAGGACAGCCCATTTCAAGGCCTGTTCGTCATCTTCACATGGCGGACGGTTGAACGCATCATTGTCTCTATTGCTCCATATGCTTGAGCTGTTACTGCTTGCTCTTATGCTTCTGCTCTCCATCCCACCACTAAGATCTCTTTCCAACTACAACAATATCAACCTGTTTTCTTTCTCTTCTATCTATATCTATATGTGTTATACGTTTGCATGTTTATGATCATGGTATCTTCTGAATTTTATATGATATCCCTTTTATTTTGGAAAAAAATCTCAAAGTTTGTTACTTATCATTTTTTCAATAATGCTGTTAATAAAGTTTAAATGCCTATTAGTAGACCATTTGACAGCTAATTAAATGCTTTGGGCTTCCAGAATCCAAACCGCTCTACTATTGCACACGCAAAATAGGAATCTAAGAAGGTAGTGCCTTTTTAGTTGGGACTTTTTATATTTTGATTATATGAGTAAATTTATATAGGGATTGGATCATTTAAAATATGCTAAATAGAAATAATTTGTAGTCATTAGATTGAAAGTAATGGATGGTTGTGATCAAAGGATGCATTTATTCAAATATTTTTACAAAAATTTTTGTAAGGGGCAATTTTGGTATTTATTAATGGCAGTTTTTTCAATGATACCATCTGCAGAGTTTTTTTCCAGCCATTGCTCCTCTTCACTTGTGCAGTCAACAGACAACTACCAAATGAAATATGAATAAACAACCAAAAAACATAGAACGCATTACAAACAACAACAAATGAATTATATAGAAATCGTTCCTAGTGAGAAAATTAGGAAGTAATCAGAATTGTCTATTTTATTGAAAGTAACCGTTATAATTGATTGTGATAATTAATAAATTAGTTTTTTTATAAAATTAATGACAAGGTTAATATAGTAATTGAATTCACATCATTATGTTATGATCTACTCCCTCCGTCCCAAGTAAATTGTCCACATTTCCTTTTTCGTCTGTCCCACAATATTAGTCAACTTTCCTAAAATAACAAATTTCTCACACTCATTAATAAAATATTCATCCCACTATCACCCACTACTACTCACATGCCTTGGTTATCGTGCCCGGTCAAATGTGGACAATTTGACCGGGACGGAGGGAGTATAATATGGCATCCATATTTGATATTTTGATTATAAAAAAATTATGCAAAAATTGGAAGCATCAATATATTTTCAACAGAAATTAATATCATATATTACATTATATTATAAGTTATTTAACATTATGTTCTATCTTATTTAACACTATTCTAACTTAGTTTACATTACTTTTAACATATTTTATTTATGTCAACTAACGTGTATGTATTGAAATAAGTAGCATTTTCCTAATTATTATTTACAAAATATTGTGTTAATTGACATTGATATAGAAATTATTTAATATTTCTACGTTTTTATCTAAGCTAAGTAACAGTTAATTAGTGGTTATTTTATGTTTCAAATCGTGTTAATTTTGTTAATATTGTAAATTTTATTAATGTATTCATGATTTGTTAATTTATGTTAGTGTAGATGTTATTTAATATTTAAAATTTTGTTTGTTGAAATGTATTTAATTGTTAGTTACTAACATATATTTTATATTTGAATTTCAATGATACGTGCTAATTATGATTAATAATTAATTACTGTGTTGTGGTATAAATGAAAATCGTGAATAATTAAAAAGTTGCGGAATTAATAAAATATCGTGAATTAATAAAGCTATTACGTTAAATACTGAAGTTATTTTATGATGTTTTATATTCCTTAAATTTCGAAATTATTTGTAAAGGATATTTGAGTTTGTTAATTTACTATTATGCCCATACATAACATATTGGACTACTAATTAACGTAAATAACCATTAAGATTTAGAAGTATATATATGCGCCGTAGACTTAAATTATTTTGTGATTAAGTTTGGTTCATAGTTTATTTATTAGGGGTAGTTTTCACCTAACCCTTACCCATATATTTATATCTATTAGGAGTTTTATCAATTCATACCTGAAAAATTTGTTTAATTATCAATTTAAAATTCAAAAAATTAATTGTCGATTCATAACCAGAAAGATCACAAAAATTTACAATTCAGGACTTGAAAGTTCAAATAATTTTCAATCTAGGACCTTAATAATCAGGTCCTAGAATGATGATTATTTGATTTTTCATGTTCTGGATTGACAATTAATTTTTCGGGTTCTGGATTGTAAATTGGATCTTGAATCAACAGTTAAACGTGATAAATCTGATCATATGAGAATAGTTGTTAACGTGAGAACATGAGAATGGATATGAAGTAATTTTAAGATAAAATGAATAAAATTGAAGATAAAAGTGAACAATATTTTAGAAAAACCGAAGGCTAAAAAGTACAAAGAAGAAAATCGAAGATAAAATGAAGAAAATAGAAGATAAAATAAAAATGAAGTATTTTTTGAATGAATGATTTTGATGTTAAAATCAAGCATAGTCCATAGATTTTACAACATCAACGATCCAGATTAAATAAAATATTCAACAAAAAATATGGCATTTTATCCTCATTTTACTTCATTAAGGGCAACATAGTAATAACGAACCAAGACGCAAAAGTAGTGTTTTGTTCACTTTATGTAATATATACTTCATTTTATCTCAATTATGGTTCATTATAAAATAAATTTGATGTGAATTTAGATGTTACACGTGACATGCATTTTATATTAGAGATTCTTTATTTTATATTAGTCATTCTTCATTTTATCTCAAGTGTTATTCATTATAAAATAAATTCAATATAATTATACATCTCCTTAAAAAAACGTAATTATACATTGTTATTTTGTACAACGAACGAAAATCTGCAACCTACATTTTATCAGCACCTTACTTTCTTAAATGACAAAATCTTTACATTTTTTTCTCAATACCATCATCCAATTCTCTAAATTTTCTCCCTTTGTGAGGCTTCATCGTATCAGTATACTCTAGTATAAATGAACCTGAGACAAATAAAATGAACATCGCATCACCAAATATGAAATTCAATAAAACAAGTAATTAAAAGGTTGATGAAGCTAACAAACAAAATAATGAACCTAATATCACAACAGATGAATAACACAATACTAAAAATGAAAGACTTCCAAAACTGTTTAAAACAAAAACTCTCTAAACAATATACAAAAACTATCTCGTGAAACCATAATCAACAAACATCATCCAAAAAATTCAAACAACTAGAACACATATGATATTCAAATCAGAAAACCAGAAAGAAACGTGAACTTATAAAGCACATAATTTCGAATCTAACCTTAAGAACCAATCAAAACCAGAATCCGATCGCCAAAATCATATATATGAATTAATGAGGATAAAACGAAGACGAAGACGAATTGATATTTTGAGAAATATCAACTTATTCAACAAGGCAATCGAAATTTCATGGAAAATTGAAAAGAAAAGGAATTACATATCCAAATCGCGTGAAAGAAGGAAACCAAAAAAAGAAAATCGTATATTTGAGGGAGATACCATAATTAAAACAAGTAAATGACAAAGATATCCTTAAATATGTTACAATGAAGTATGCGGAGGACAAAATGAAAATCGAAATTATTAAAGCATGACCGCAGATCTTGTGCAATCAATGGCTGAAATTTATTCTCATTTCTTACATTAACATGTATTCTCATATGATCTAACCTCTATTTATATATATATATATGGGATCAGGGATGCATTATATGGTTACCTCATCTCCATACGTTATATGAGGCCAAATCCTAGCCTTCAGATTAAGATGTCAACGATCGTGATTTAAATTGAAAGTGATAAATTTTCGGTGCATTATCTAATGTAATGTACTATATTATTGGGTATAAGAATAATTTTCACACCCACGATTTTGTAATTATCTGAAACAAAAACTACATTCCTCAAAATTATCTTTTTCTCTCTCCTCTAAAATTTTTATAAAACTTTAAATTATTTTTCCACGTATTATATATCTAATTAAAGATAATTTAATTATCTTTCAAATGTTAGTTATAAAATAAATAATGTAATAGCCTAAGATAAAAAATATAACATAATACAAAGGATAATGTAATTATATATTTAAAAGTACTGTGTAACATTAATAATGTAATAAGGAGAATTAGATAATGCAAATTGACGAACATAGATAATGCAGCTTAATATGAAGAATAATGTAATGATATATTATGTTGCATGATTTATTTTCATCACGCATTATCTGATTCTCCTTATTAAAGTTACAGTATTACATTATCCTTCGTATTAAGATACATTATTTAGTTTTAGTTATTGCATTATCGAATTTTACTACTATTATTTTATTCCGAACATATGTAATAGAGATTTAGACTGAAAACGTAATTAAATTATACTCCCTCCGTCCCATTAAATTAGACACGTATTCTTTTTTCGTCCGTCCCATTTATTAGACACATTTCCTAATTTGGCAAAAAATTAACACAACTTAATCAAAATTAACTATACCTTAAATTACTATCCTACCCCCAATTTTTCTACAAATTCCCACCCTACCTTTGAAACCCTAAATCCCCACCCATCTAAAATGAACTCTTTTCCATCACTCTGAGCGCCGCTGCTCTGGATCTCCTCTCAGACCACCACCGTTCACAGCACCGTCGCTTAAAACCACCACCGCCGTCGTCGCTTCTCCAAACCACCACCGCCGTCGTCGCTTCTCCAAACCACCACCGTCGCCTCTGAACCACCGCCCCTCTCGCCCAACACCACCGTCGCCTCTGAACCACCGCCTCCTTTCGCCCAGCACCACCACCGCCTCTCCTCTGTGAACCACCACCGTCGCATCTGAACCACCGCCCCCTCTCGCCCAGCTCACCGTCTCCTCTCCCCTGCGAAACACCACCGCCTCTCTTTACCACGCCGCTGCTTTTCTCCCTACACCACGCAACTGCTTCTCTCCACCTCTCACCACCGTTCAACCCTCCGATCCAGCCACCGCCGCCTCTCACCTCACCACCGTTCACACCACTGGCCCTGACTCCGCCTGCAACTTTCGATGTCCAATCGGAGTCACCATCGCCTACATTTCTTGATTTTTTAAAAATTGTAATTAATAATTATTTTATTAATATTTTTTGTGTTAATCTATTTTTAAACATTCATTTACTATTTGTCTTGGTTCATGTGCCACTCCCTCCGTGTCTAATGCAATGGGACGGAGGGAGTATTTGATTTGATATATAGTGTTATATGAATATCACATTATTTATGACAAATATGCTGCATTATTTGTATACAATTTCAATATTATATAAAAACTTGGAGTCATATTTCAAAAATAAAATAAAAATAAGCTATAAAAGATAATATAGTAGATAAAGAATAAATAATGTATCAACTATAATATAAATATGTAACATCTATATGGTCAAAATTGGTCGGCTGGTAGTCACCAGGAAATTGCACCACCGTGCATAACAGATACCCAAAACCACCTTCGGCTGTTAACGGTACATTATTAATGTTATTATTGATAGATTATGAACTTCAATATGCAGCGCATCAGCCACATCTACATCAACCGTCATAACACCTACGAGAATTTCATGAAACTCCACTACGCCGACCTCACTGACACCTCCTCCCTCCGCCGTCCTGGTTTGACATCATCCTCCCTAATGAGATCTACAATCTCGCTGTCCAGTCACACATTATCATCCACTTCGAGATCTACGACTACACCTCCGATGCCCTCCGCCTCCTCGAGGTTGTTCGCTCGCACATCTCCTCCTCTGGCCGCTCCCACATCCGTTACTTTCAGGCTGGCTCGTCGGAAATATTTGGATTCATGCCACCGCCACAGTTGGAGATATTAATTAACTTGTGAAATTTTCTGAAACTACAATTAAGAATAATGTAGACTAATATTGTGTCGTTCTTTCAAAAAATCGTGATTTTCAAAATAAAAGATAAAGCATAAAGGAACCACTAAAAACTTGAAGAAAACAAATTTTACAATAATAATCTTCCTTTACATTTAAAATAATAACAGAAATTCAAAAAATAAAATATATAAAAAATATGAACCTTTGGATTTGGAAAACAAGTGGTTGAGATTTGGCCTCATATAACATAGGGGAGGTGGGTAACATATGATCACATCTCTATGAGATCATATAAAAATAAATAAGTATATTAGAAATAAGAATGAATCTTATCCATTTGATCTAATAAAATAAATGACTATTATTAATTATAATATTTAAATTTCAAATTTGTTTGATATGAGATTAAGGACATTTTCGTCCAGATATTGAGGTAGATATTTAAAATATTCTCTTCATATTTTAATGTGATTTCTTATTATTATTATTATTATTATTATTATTATTATTATTATTATTATT
>JAPKLW010000957.1:186185-241333 GCA_026898455.1 Plectranthus barbatus | reverse complement strand
CTAAGAGCTTAATTCACCAATCCTTGGAAGAGAAGTGAAGAATCAAGGTGGTAGATCAAGGCATACAAATCCAATTGGGGAAGATTCCAATCTCTACTTTTCAAATTGTAATGGATGTAATTGATTTCAACTTTGAATTTGTACAATTGAAAGGTATGATGTTCTAATTCATTTTGGATGTTGATTTGAGTAAGGATGCATGATAATTTGGTTTGAGAATTGTTTGTTTACTTTCCTTTGAGAGCTTGAATTGCACTAGTACTTGTTCCTTACCTCCTAGGTGTAGGTAATAGCCAGCTTAGGAGGTAGTTGATGTGAACGCTGCAGCCAATACGCGGGCGGAATCGTCGTGAATAGTGTAGATTCATACGATTTTAGTTCCAATCCATGTGCGGTGCTAGGTCGTAGGGCAATAATTGACGAACTATTTGGAGTGGTCTAGGGCTTAATAACGTGATGGTTTGCAAGTCTTAGATCATCAACCGTTAGCTCGCCGTGACAAGGGATTAACGAGTGTAGGGTTGATTGTTCAATCTCCTAGGAATTAAAATGTGTTTACATCAATGATTAACCTAATTTGATTGCATCTACACTCATCTCAACATCCTATCTTCTTAATTTGAGAATTTGATTGTCTTGGTTTATCGATTTGGAAAAGGATTGATCAATTGATGATTGTTGGTTTAATTCAATGTTTGTCATATATTGTTAGCATAGGTTTAAATTAAATGCTTAGATTGATAGAAACTACTCAACGATTGTATTATGCTTAGCTATAAGACTTTGCTATAGTATCTCGGTATTCTAGCAGGCGAAGCGGGAAGGACCTGGATTTGACAAATTTTATTCTTGTGTAGTTAGAGGTTTAATTTGATTGAACTTTTAGCCGCATCAGCTTTGCAGAGAAAACTTGGAAGGTAGCCACACCTCTGAAGATGCTTAATGATTCAGTCAAGGCTTTGGCCATCATGGTCATCAGGATGCAGTTGTGTGAAGCAGGTTCGCACTTGGAGTTAAGTGTGAAGATGTTTGCAGTGATGATGGCGATTGAGGATCAGATTTGAGGAAACTGGGCAAAGTTCATATACAGCAAATGGCTGGCTTATGTGTACAAGAACGTAGATATCAAGAAGACTCACCTCTTCACCTAGGATTTAAGTTTTGGCATCAGGACCAGTCATTTCATTGAGGGATTCATCCCTAAGGAGAAGCTTTGCCCAGGAGAGGATTTGTTTCCAACAGATTACATGCTACCCACCCGCAAACAACAACCACCAAAGGATACGAAGAGGCCAAGGTTCCCAAAGGGCAAGAGCAATGTTGACCCGAATGATCTGGTTTCTGAAGAAGAAGAGCACGATGAAGGAGAGATGATTCCACAGACTGCCATCCCACTGACTGCTGAGGAGATTGAGGAAGAAAGGAAGAAGGCAGAAACAGAGGCCTTTTTCAAAGAGGTGGAGAATTTGCCTAAGCTAACAATGTTTGATCCTACAATGAAGCCTCTACTGAAGAAGAAGAGAACTAATATGAACCCCCAATAAAGAAAGAGACAGAAGGTGGATATTGCTGACGGGAAAGTTGTCAAAAAGGGTAGGGAGGATCCTTTTCCAGGGAGTTCAATTTTGGTTCAGATGTCGGTTGTGGATACAACAATTCCAATATCAGACATTGTTTCCAATCCACAAGGCCCTCCCGTTGGTACAACCCCTAAAAACAAAAAACAAAGGTTGTTTACACAAGGAGAGAAAGAAGCCCGACAGAAGAAAGAGTTGAGAAGAAATAATTAAAAAGAAGATACTGGAAATAACCCTAGAGCAGAGAGATGAAAATTTTGAGTAGGTGAAGGCTGCTGTTGTGGAGCATGCAAAGTAAAAGAAACAAGAGTTGGAGGCTAAGAAGAAAGCTTAGAAAAAATCTGCTGAGACCGAGGCATCTGCTAGCCAAATTGTTGAGAAGTCCAAAGTAGATAAAGGTAAGAAAAAGGTAGGTGAGGAAGTAGAAGTCGTCCAGAACCCAGATGCTGTGTTTGATAAGGATTTCCTTAAAATGCTAACTTTTGGAGTCTTTAATGACCTTGTCGATGTGCCAACGATTTGATGAGGAGATGTAGTGATTGGAGGACCGATTCCTGCACAAGGAGAAGGGAGTCAGGTTCATCAGTAGCCTACCACTCTGCAATAGGGAAGTGGTGGAGCTGATGCTAGTGCTAGGGTTGATCAAGAACAGACTGCTGTGTAGGGAGGAAACACTTCTTTTGCTGAGAATATAGTGTCTGAAGAACAGATGGTCGTGCAAGGAGGAGACCATGCAGTTAATATACTCGTGGAGAAAGACATTTTGTAGGAAGGAGAAGCTCAAAAGCAAGTTGTTGAGGATGAGGCCAAGCAGACTGTTGTGCAAGCCGAAAGTAGTGCTGCATACCAAGTTGAAAAGTTAGCAGATGCAGGAGAGAATGCTGAGCCAAAAGATGCTAAAACACTGGCTGCTGAGAAGTTAGATGCTGAGAGGAAAGCTGCTGAGCAGGCAGCCGCTGCCAAGCTTGCTACTGAAGCAAAAGCCAAATCAGATGCAGCGTATGACTGATTTTTTCTTAGGAGCATCACTACTAATATTCTTGGCATCACTATGTCCGATGATTTGCAGGAAAATTTATAGAAGACAGGACTGGCCATGGACGTAATTGCTGCATTTGAACAATCAAATGAGCGGGCGACCACCCCAAAAAAATAGGCGGATGATCTGAAAGAAGAACTGGAAAGTGATGTCAAAAGGCAAGTGCAGGAGAAGAACGAAAGATATATGCGTGCCCTTGGACTTGATCCTTCTAAAGTCCTAGGATAGGATACGGCAGCAGATTCCTCGACACTACTGAAGAAATCCATAGACTCTATATGGCAGAGGCGTGCAACTGCTCTTTCCTCCCCTGAGGCTTTTGGCACCTCATTTGATGATAATCCTAGTGATGGGGAGGAGGTGGAGATGATTGGAAGTTCAGCAGTTGCTGAGGGAGGCATGGTGGCTGCTAGAGGATAAATGACCTTAAATGCAGATACTTTGAGGGTGCCACGGGAGGGACCACCACACAAAAGATTTAGGGCTAAGAGCATTGCCCAATGGTGTCCTCCAGTGACTGTCAAAGATGAAGAAAATGCGGATCTCAATCCTTGGGCCAAGGATATCTATACCTTTATTGAAGCTCAAATGGCCGAGTTATTCGAGTCCACCTTTGCTGCGAAATTTGTAGGTGATTGTTGTCTTTCTAAAGACTGAGTTCCAGACGTGGAGGTTCTTTGATTATGCTACTCATGTGCTCCACTACAAGGATAGAGCAATTATTATGGCTCGCATGAGTTTGAATTAGTGGAGAAGTGAGGAGGACTGGGCCGATGACTGGATGGATCATACATCCAAGAGGCAATATACAGAAAAGCAAGTAGTTGCCAGGCTGAAGAAGATTAAGGAGCACCGCGTTGCATCTGGAGACCAATCATTGCCTCAATCTGAATATGCACCGGTTACTGAATCCTCTAAATCAACAATTGTACTAAGGTCTCCCGCAACAAAGAAGCATGTTGCTGCAGCTGCTAAGTTGCTAGCCAAAATTGCTAAGGAAAACGCCGATAAGAAGCGAGCTGGGGAGGAGAGAAAGATGGCTGCTTTTGAGCCTGATTGCTGAATACATTAGAGTTGGGAATCATTTTGAGATTCTCCCCTTAGGATCAAATTTGTAATAGGTTTTGTTGAATCAAAGCCATAGCATTTGGTCGATCACTGCTGAATTCTAGCATAGTCTAGCAACTCGTGTAATGTCCTGTATAGGGTGAATATTGAGTTGTAATAGAATAGGTTGCTAGAAGTTCAAGCAGATATCAAAGAATGCTAAAGAGAATGTTTGGTAAGGCGTTAGAAAACATATGATAAAGGAAGAGACTGCTAAAAAGGATTCTCTTAGCAGACGGAAGAAGATTAGCAGAATGCTGAGGAAGTCAGCATCTGCTAGAATATTTCAGAGGAATCGAGTGCTAAACCTTGCTGAAGCATCAGAAGTCAGATTCTAGCAAAAGCAGATCGCTAGAAGAGATTTAGCAATCAAAGGCTTAGCAGATGGTTTTGAGATTACTTAGCAAGACGAAGTAGTCATCAACGAATGCTACACTCCCGTTCTGACAGAAGTACACACAAAGGACAAAGCTTTCCCAGAGTAGTTCGGAAATTACTGTACGACGTAGAAAGCGACCGGAAAAGTCAATCCACTCTTGGACGAAGGAACCGTTGTGTCTAACGGATATGGAGATTCAAAAGTTGAATCTCCAAGTATAAAAGGCAAGTCCAAAAGTGAGAGTCGACTACTGCTTTATTCACACTTTACTCACGAACTCACACTCAAGAACTCACACTCAAGAGATTCCTTAGACAAACAAAGTGAAAAGTAGTCACGAGAGCATTAACTAGATAAGAAAAATCTTAAAAGCTCTCAACCACCGAGTGTCCCCTACATTCAAGATCTGACACTCAAGTGTTTCATTGAATTCCTTTTAAGGATTCAATCATTGGGATACCTTTCGATCTTGGAAGCATCCAACAGTCATTTCTAACTAGATCTGACTCCGACAGGCATCTTGCCAAAAATAGATAAGTTCAGGAGAGAACTATAAAAACTCCCATCACTGTCGGTGAAAGTTAAGTTTTACGAAGGTCCTGCCCTTGAGTTTACAGTAGCTGAATCAGACTAAGGACTACGAAGTAACAAAGGATAGTTGTGGAGTAGCCAGGTCGAAAGTTCACTGTCCTACTACACGAGAACGACAATTCCTTGTACTTTGTATACTTTCTTAGTGAAATTCTTAACATTTCGGCTATGAAGTGGACGTAGATCTGTTTGGATCGAACCACTATAAATATCGTGTTCGTTTACTATTTTATTACGCACGAGCTTTTAAACCTAGCAATCATATTGCTAGTGTATAACTGTGAAGAAACCTTAATCATCCCTGAGTTTAAATAATCTTCAAAGGAAAACCTAAGTGTAAGTGACGTTAAATCTTTCCGCTGCATTTCGTGTTCTTGTTTAAACACAACGACTGTGGTAAATCAGGACCAACAAGTTGTATCAAAGCGGGAGGTTGAAAAATCGACTGCTTCTGAGTCGCTTAAGACCAGATCTATCTTTTCCTTGCACTATTACTTGTTTTTCTGTGTCTTGTCTGTCTAGCTCAGGAAATTACTTAAAGCGTGGACAAAATGTTAAACCACTCACTTGGGAAGTACTCAAAGGAGAACTTCAAGTCATGGAAGAAGCTTCTCTTATACAGCTTCAAAGCATACATCCTGAAATGGCATATGTGCTTGAAAGAGGTCCAATTAAAATTATGAAAGCTAACACTTTTTTAGGACCTGCTGCTGATGGAGAAGAACCAAGACCTCAAATGGTTCCAAAGCCTTATGAAGAATACACAACAGAGGACAAAAAGAGAGCCCAGTTGGAACACGTGGCAAAGAAGCTAATCTATGACTCTCTACCAAAGTTGATGGCTTATAAAGTGCTTGACTTTGATACTGCCAACGAAATGTGGAATATGTCTGCGAATCATCCCAAGAAACAGACCAGATGAAGCGTAACAAACTACAGGTAGCTATTGACAAATATGAATCATTCTCTATGATTGCAGGTGAATCTATACAAGCCATGGAAGAACGATTCAATACTATTATAGGAGAACTTCACAATCTGGGCAAAGAATATGGAAATGGGGAGATGAACAACAAGATTATCTCTAAACTACATCCAAGGGATGATTGGTTCGCAAAGATGACGAGCTTGAGTGAAAAAGACCTCAACAACATGTCTACATCCGAGGTATTTTCTCAACTCAAATCTCACAAGTTTATTATACAGCAATCGAAAAAGAATGAAGCGGTCATGGCACAAGCTTCATCAACACTCGCTGCTAACTCTGAGGATCTAGCGTACTTCGCTAAGAAGGACTTCAACAAGTACAAGATGAAGAAGCCCTTCTATAAGCAAGAAAGACCTGCTTCAGTGTCACCAGCAAAGGAGGTTGTTTCAACCTCAGGATCTCAACCTGTTGATCTGAAGATCAGTGAGCTGGAAGAGTAGATGAAGAAACTTCAGAAGTTGATGATGGAAGCTAAAGCTGAGAAAGAGGCCAAAGAAATTCAGCAATCATCATCATCTACCCGCCCAGCAGAGCGAAAGCCTAGGACGTGCTTTGAATGTGGTTCGCCAGATCATTTAAAGCATGAATGTCCGAAAGTCAGCAAAGAAGAAAGGGAGCGTCTGAAGCAAAGATTTGAAAGACGTGCTGTCAAAGCTGTCACCAAGGCGCTACTGACAAGGACAAATACTTCTGACATTCCAGAAAATGACGAGGAGTATTACTATTCCTCAAAAGAAAAAGATAACGAGGAGTCTCTGTTCGTACTAATGGCAAATATTTTCGAAGATCAGTTTGCTGATGCTGATACAAATGCTGAGCAGAGTGGTGAATCAGCTCTAGCCGCTGAAGAAAATGAGGTACAGGATCCAAGTGCTACGACACTGAGCATATCAAACGAGTGGGTCCTGGACAGCAGTTGCTCCGCACATATGACGGGAAATGAAGACTCGTTCTCAGATATACAAAGACTATACAATGGTCCCAAAGTCAAGTTTGGAGGCAACAGCGAAGGGAAAGTTGTTGGGAGAGGGTGCATTGAACGCAATGGATTGAGAATTATCAACGTAGCACTTGTCTCCAACCAGAAACACAATTTACTCAGCATAAGTCAACTATGCGAGAATGGATACACTGTATCCTTTGTCAATACTGGTTGCTCTATTGCTGACACCATTACAGGTGAAGTGAAGCTCAGAGGCATTCGCAAGGGTGGCCTATACATTGCTGATTGGCAGAGCGGTCAACAACATTCTTGCTTCCTAGCCCTGAACAAAGAAGAGACAACATGGCTATGACACAAGAGGTTTAATCACTTAAACTTTAAAACTATTAATTACCTTGCAAGAATAAGCTTGTTGTAGGTCTGCCCACTGAAACTCTTCGCAAAGAAGGAGTGTGCAAAGCTTGTCAACAAGGAAAGCAGACCTGATCTTCATTCAAGACCAATCCTGAGAAGGGCACGTCACAAAGGATCCTAGAACTACTACATATGGATCTTTTTGGTCCTGTCAATCCACCCACTGTAAGTAAACAATTATATACTCTTGTGGTGGTCGATGACTTTTCCAGGTACACGTGGGTACGCCTATTGAAGACCAAAGATGAGGTAAAGCTCATTCTACCAGAGCTAATCCTAAAGGAGTAAAACAGCAAGGAGGTTACTGTGAAGAGGATTCGTTCTGATAATGGAACAGAGTTCTATAATGGAGTACTTATGGATTTCTGTGCTGAAGCTGGCATTGCACATGAGAAATCTACTACTAGGACTCCTCAGCAGAATGGGCTAGCTGAAAGAAGGAATCGGACGTTGAAGGAGGCCGTTCGTTCAATGCTAGCAGACTCCAAGCTATCTGCTAAGTACTGGGGTGAAGCAGTGATGACGGCTTGCTATACACAGAATAGGAGTGCTGTCACTAGCAGATTTAACAAGACTCCCTATGAAGTTTACAACGATCATAAGCCTTCTATAACTCATCTTCGTGCATTCGGTTCTACATGTTATATTCACAATAACGGAAAGTCAAAAGTTAATACTTTCTCACCTAAGTCAGATGAGGGTGTACTTCTTGGATATGGTCACCCCACTCACAAAGATTATCGAGTATTAAATAAGACTACCAGAATTGTGGAAATAACATGCAATGTTATTTTTGATGAGTCCACTTTAGTGCGCAGAGCTATTAAAGAAAAGGTGGATAACAATCATGAGACTAATGATGTCAATGATCAAACGTTCTTAAATTCTTTCGAAAATATGCGTATTGATCCGACTAAGTCTATGAATGACTGCAATCCAAACAAGACGCACTCAGCAGTAGACCAGACTGCTGCCCAGGCCATTGATGCTAATGATCATGCTAAGGCCACACCTATTCATCTCAATGATGGACCAGATATCTTGGAAATGCTTGATGACGAAGAGGAGGAGATATCAAAGCCAACTCCAAATGGGGAAGAAGGCAGAGCTGCGGATGAAGGTCTTGGCAGAGGTGCTGCTGAGATTCCAGCTACTAAAGGACCTGCTGAAGAGGCTCCCGTTCCTGAAGATCCATTAGCAGAAATTCCAGTTGCTGACGAACACGTTGCTAACAATCCAGATGCTGAGCACCAGGAGGGTGCTGGTGCTGCGGAGAACATTGTACCAGACGATGATCGCGCAGGGGAAGGTAATGCTGCCAGACCAGTCAGACCAACATGGTTGCACGCTCATCCTCTTGAAGATATTCTATGAAAAGTCAATGATCCTATTTTGACGAGACAAGGGAATGCGATGTTAGCATGCTACATTTCTTATGAAGAGCCCAATAAAGTTGAAGAAGCTTTACTAGATCCAGATTGGGTGAACGCTATGCAAGAGGAGCTTGCTGAATTCACACGAAACAATGTGTGGGAGCTAGTAGACAAGCCAGAACATCAAAGTGTTATAGGCACTAAATGGGTGTTTAAAAAAAAAAAAGGACGAGACAGGCCTAGTAGTCAGGAACAAGGCACGACTCGTGGCCAAAGGATATAGACAATGTGAAGGCATAGATTATGATGAGACCTTTGCTCCAGTAGCAAGGCTAGAGGCAATCAAACTATTTCTTGGGTATGCTGCATACCATGAATCTGATGTGATGCAAATGGATGTAAAAAGTGTCTTTTTAAATGGTGAGCTCAAGGAGGAAGTCTATGTTGAACAACCACCAGGCTTCGAGCAAGGTAACTAGGTTTATAGGCTTAGGAAAGCTCTGTACGGTTTGAAGCAAGCACCGAGAGCATGGTATGGGACTCTATCTAAGTTCTTACTAGCTAATGGATTTAAGAAAGGGAGAATTGATCAGACTCTCTTTCGCATCGAAGACGGAGCAAGTATTCTGCTGGTACAAATATATGTTGATGATATTATTTTCGGATTGAAAAATCAAGAATTATGTGATAAATTTTCCAAACTCATGACCAGCAATTTTCAAATGAGTATGATGGAAAGGATTTCATACTTTCTCGGATTGCAAGTCCAGCAGTCCAGCGAAGGAATCTTTATTCATCAGAAGAAGTATACTCGCGACTTGATTGCTAAGTATTGTCCAGAGAAGACTAAGAGCTTAAGAATTCCAATCAGCACCACGTGCATTGCCGCTCTTGAGAAGGAAGGAGAAGTAGTGAATCCCACTCTCTATAGGGGTATAATTGGTTTGTTGCTATACCTCACGGCAAGCAGACCAGACATATCATATGCCGTTGGCCTATGTGCGAGATATCAAGCGAATCCCAACAAGACTCATCTTGATACTGCCAAGAGGATTGTGAGATATTTGAAGTGCACAGAAGGATTGGGAATTAGGTATCCAAGATCCGATAGCCTAGCACTGAGTGGATATTCGGATTCAGACTTCAGAGGATGCAAGATCGATAGAAAGAGCACTAGTGGCACATGTCAATTTCTTGGACACAAGCTGATAAGCTGGTCCAGCAAAAAGCAACATTCGGTAGCAACGTCAACCACCGAAGCAGAGTATGTTGCAGCTGCTAGTTGTTGCTCGCAAATCTTATGAATAAGGCAACAATTGCAGGACTATGGGATTTCTCCAGAATGTGTGCCAATCTATTGTGACAACAACAGTGCAATGTGCATCATGAAGAACCCAGTCCATCATTCAAGGACTAAACACATTGACATTCGACACCACTTCATCAGAGATCATCAAGAAAAGAAGGACATCGACGTGCGATATATATGCACTGAAGATCTGATAGCAGATATATTCACTAAACCTCTAGCAGAATCCAGATTCAAGGAGTTATGCATTAAATTGGGTCTCATGGAGTTAGACAATGCTATGGATGAATGAAATGCTACTTTCATTTTTTCTGAATTTATTGGATTTCTTCTAGCATATGTTATTGAGTGCTGAATTCGTCTGCTGAGAAAAGCTTGCTATAATAGAAAAACTGCTAGTGAAGAGGTTGCTAAGCAGACAACTGTTGATTATACAGCAAATGTCAAAGTTATAGATCAGACTTTAAAGGTTCATATATTTCCTGTTTAAAAATAATCTTGATGAATTGACGAGAATATGAAGACAAGTGCTTTGCGGTTGGATATATATATATATATATATATAAATATGGAATAAAGCTCAGATGCACAACTATCGAGAAGAGAAAATTCATTTCATTACTTGAAAATTCATTTACAAAAGAGATGGGGGATAGCAAAAAACAACAACTTGATTTTTTTGGGGGGAACAAGGCTTGTACGGGAAGAAGTCAGCTCCCAGAAGGTTGGACCGGCCTTCTGCTATCTCAGAAAATCTCTGCTCCAGCAGTCAGCTGAGCTGCATCCCATTTAGCAGAGGCACCGAGGGATAAAGCTGAACGCAATCTTGAACGCCGCTGAAGATGTAGCCCGCCCAGTTAGCCTCAATCTCATCATCAATGGCCATCATGGTCTGCCATACTTCCCTTGAGAAGGAGAGGTCATCTAAAATTTCTCCCAACAACATGTTATGGGCGATGCGGAACATCACCCTATATGGAGTCTGCAGACCAGACGCTGAAGCATAAGGGGAAAACTCAAACCTGGCAGAGCGTTGCCACTTTTGCCACGACGTCCATTCTGGGGCCACCTCTGCCGTTCGGTAATCCTACACCTGGATTGGACCCCTGGGAAGGCTGAAATAACGAGCGAAGTAGTCAGGCGACCAACAGACAAGCTTGCCGCGGAAGGACCCGTAAATGACACCTTCCTCAACAATGCAATCCTCGATGAACTCTCGAAGAAGATCCCCGTGATAGTGGCGTGGGGTGGCTGTGACAAACTACGTCAACTCGCACCTGTTCATCTTCTCCATGACCTTTTCAGCCACAACGTAATCTTCATTGTAATATGAATACAAACCAGATTCATGAAGAATCTGGTTGCGGCGCACCTCTAGGGATTGTCCTGGAGAATCCATTTTTTTGAGAAAGGATTTGGAATGGAAGTTATGGAGGAATATACAGATCAGATAACTTGTGATATTAAGGTTTATCGCAAGAAGGTTATTTATAGAGAGAATAGTCATTGCTTAGTAATTATCACCGATTGGAAATCTCTTGAAAGGTCATGATGATTCATCTCTCAAAAATCGAAACGATGCAAATAGAGGGATCGTCATATCTGCATGGAAATCAAATCAGCTCTGTCGTGACGCTTGATATCTGCTATATCAAAGTTCAAAGTGGGGATATTCAATTTAAGATTGACAAGACCCGATAAGGTGCATTTAATGCACACAGACGACTGCGACGAGTGAAAAGGAGCCACGTCAGACACGTTCAAACATTTCTTGGAGCATGGGAGGATGTACGAAAGGATGTACTAATCCTAAGCCGTCGATCTATTCCTTTTCAGAAACTCCCCCAACCGTTGGATCTTACATCCAAAAGAATAGCAATTTCTGCTAGAGATTGGGACACGAAGTACACTACGTAATCAGCAGAGTTGATGTAGGTGCTAAGATGATCAAGCTGCTAGGACGTTAGCAGAGGTACACACTCTGCTAAATTCTCATTAAAAATCTACTCAGAAGTGAGTCAAGACAATCATTTGGGATTGTACTCTGCTAAGTTATCTGAAATGTTATCGATACTTTGAATCCATATATGGATGAAGTAAAGTTAGCTTGTCAAAGATCGAAGAATATGACATGATCAGACTACGAGTCATTTGAAATGGAAACACTTGTCATTTCATAAACATATATATACAAGGCCTTAAAGAAAACAAGCAGTCAATACAGCGGAAGGGGCCGGAAGGGGTGGAAGTCAGTCCCCCTGAGGTTGGAAGGGCCAACAACAAGGTCTGGAAACCTCTGCTCGAGCAGCCTGCTAAGCTGCATCCCATAAGGAAGAGGTTGATTCGGATAGCCTCGCACACACCTCCGCACACCTTGGAAGACGAAGGACGCCCAGTCGACCTTCGCCTTGTCATCAAAGGCCATCATTGCCTTCCATATTTCCCGATTAAAGGTCATGTCATGAGGATCGTCGAAGACAATCATGCCGCTGACGATGTGAAAGATGACCCTATATTTGGTCTGAAGACCATATGCAGAGGGAGTAGGAGAAAATTTAAACAGAGGAGAATCCCTCCATTTCTCCCATGCCATCCATTATGGCGCCGTCTCCGTCTTAAGATAATCCATTACAGATAATGGACCACGGGGAAGGTTGAAGTCAGAAGCGAATGATTCTGGAGTCCATTTGATCAATTGATTCTGGAAAGAACCATAAATGGCATCCCCCTCAAAATCGCAAGTTTGGAGGAAATTCCGCAAGTGCGTGCTTGATAAGCTCATTTTTCTACTCACTTATCGCTTTGTTTTTCTTTTCTTTTATGCATTTTAGCTTGTTTTCTTGAATAAACTGAGCATGAGTATATATTGGAGGGTGTTATGCTTGTCGTGGTAAGATTTCGCAGGTTTTAGGCCAAATCCAATGAAGAACCCTACCGAAAGCAGCAGATGTTCAAAGAAATAGTCACTAATTCTTCGACCGACAGAATCTGAGCTAATGGATCATGTCATTTGAAAGATCTTTGAGTTAGCTTTCTAACGCAACTGTAATAGGGTCAATCGGAGTTTGGACGCAAAAGTTATGGCCAAAACCGTGAGACTGCGCAGGAGGGTCGGAAGTGGCGAAAACGGTCTCTGTTTCGACCGAAATGAAAGCCATCTCGACCGAGCTGAATTCTCCATCTCGGCCGTGGCAAGGCCTATCTCGGCCGAGACAGACTATTTTGGCGATATTTTGCGAGATTTTCATATATTTTGGGCGAGAATTGCTTGGGGAACAAGATATACATCAATTTTTGGAAGCAATAAATCATACATTTTGAAGATATCCATCCAAGGCCTCAACCCTACTTTTATATAAACTCTTCAATAGCTCAGAATTATTAGCCTTCTTTTTATCCTTTAAGCTTTGAATCCTTCAATCTTATACCTTCCCCCTTTACAGTTTTTACACCTTTATTTTCTGTTTTCTTTAAGTTTTGTTAGAATTCCTCTTTACTTTTATTTGTTAAACCTTTACTTTTTAATGCAATCTTTGATTTTCCCTGCAATGTTTTTCTTCAATATGTTAGGCTAGAACCCTAAACAGGTTCTAGGGTTTCTCCATTTGTGATGCTTGTTTAGATTTATTTATTCAAACCCTTGTATTGGTTTAAACTCTTTGATTTTATTTCAAATCTATTTTCAATTGAAGGATCGAGAGATGAAAATTGGAATAGGTTTTAGTTATTGATTGAAGGACCGAAAGGTGAAAATCGATAATAGGAAGTAAGAGTTTAATACTTTTGATTATCTATCCGACCAAGAAGATTTCAATTGTAGGAAAATCTAGATCTTTATGAAATTGATTAATTGGTGTATTTTGAGACCGAGAGGAGATAGATCACTAATTAGTAATTTTGGTTTTAATTTCCCGACCAAGGAATTAACTCCATAATAAAAGTTTTTCCACCAAAATTGTGTTTCATGGGTTTGAATATTTAATTCTTGCAAGTTGATCAGATTGGTAGATTTCCCTGGAATCTGTGCTTTTTATTATTTGAATTTCCCTCTTTAATTATTTCTTTTGAAAAATCAAAAACCTCAAATTTGATTTGCCCAAACAAAAGTTCTGAGAACCATGTTCTGTATATGATTCTCCATCATTTCACTATCTCTGTGGGATCGACCAATCCTTGGGTTGTCTTATAAATTTATTTGCCCTTTGCTATAATTTGTATGCAGATTTAGCATCAATCAGTCCTCTAGAAGCAGTAAGGAGTTACACTGACGAACTTTCCAAGACCATTATGGTGAATACTGGACATCACTGTCTCAGCCACCATGTAGTTTGCTTCATGCTCCGAATTAAGGCCAGAATCGCACAGGACCTGATTTCTTGGTACGAAGAGAGTGGAAGCAAGATTCATATTTTCAGAAGAAAAATCGAGATTTCTTTAGAACAGAGAGAAGAAGATGAAGTAAAGGTTAGCCAGAAGGTGTACCATGACAATCTCAATACGTGGTACTTATAAGCATATCAGAATCCTGTTCACTAATTAATGGAAGAGACGTATATTTATGGAGGATCACGTAGGATCATCATGTCTCTCGGATTTCGAGTAGTTGCACACATGATGAAATCATCACATAAAGTACATGTCTTATCGGAGGCAGAATCACTCAAGTATAAACAGAAGATGAGGGGTGGTGAGTATTTTATTTGAAGAGAGTGAGATGATCTACTGAGAGGGATTACTCAGCAGTCCGCAATCATTATTCGAGACTAGGGTCTCTGGCTACTAAGTTTATGTACTTTACTGCTAACCTCCACCACTCAGACGCGGGACATTTTTGAATTTCGAGAAAGGAGCATTTCATGTGCGCAGACGGCGGTGACAAATCAGGACATGCCACGTCCTCAGTCCTCGCGTTCGTGGGAACTTGTACGTTCTCACGACATACCTTGTTGAATCCAGCTGTCGATTTCATTTGACCCCAACCGTCGGATTCATACAGGATAGTCAAATATACTTCAAAGTTTGACTCATCCCACTTTACAGAAAAATCCGAATCCCTAACCCTCAGAAATTTCTCACACATTCTCTCAAATCTCTCCCAAAATCCTCATCCAAAAGTTCAGAATCCTCAACCATGGCCACAAATCCTTCAAACCCTAACTCTCCCTCCACCGAAAATCCAAAATCTAGTACTTCCACATCTCTATTTCAACTACCAACCTTCATGTACCCACCCATTACGAGTTCGCCATTACATGCGCAACATGCACCCGTTTACACTGGGATAGTGAAAATGGAGGACATTGATGAATCGATTCCGTATGGCCAACTAGTTGTTATGGCATGGAAGAAAGAACAGACGGGACTCACGAAGGAACAGAGGCGTCTCGCTCAAATCATGAAGGATAGGATTCTATATTTACCTCTCACCAAGAAACACATCCTGGAATGGATCATGCAAATCCTCGACTCCTAACTGTTGGTAAAATATCTCTCTGCCGAACCTGAACACTTTCACCCCCATATGGTTTCTGAATTCTATGCCAGGACCATAATGGACGAGTCTAGGAAATATTTCAAAACCTCTGTCTACGGCAACATCATTGAAGTAAGTGTCGAGGTTCTTGCAAAAATGTTCGGCCTCAGAAACTATGGAGAAATGATTTCTCAATACAAGGTGAACGATCTCGCGGAAATGGAGAGAAGGTGGAACTCATGGAAGAAACCTGGAGAATTGAAAGATAGAAAGGGGCAAGTGATGACATTTAGGGTTGCTACCCCTATCAACACCTTAAAGGATGATTTCAAGATTTTGGCTGAAATGGTGATTAAAATGTTCCAGTGCGATGCTGGATCATATTCCGAATTATCAGCAAAGAAGTATGCCGTGATGATGGCTCTGACAGATAATATTAAAGGAAGTTGGGCAGAATTATTCTTTGAGCGATGGGCAGAGCATGCTCGGAAGAATGATCACATGTCAATTGATGGGACATTTTCTTCTAATGTCAACTTCTGTTTGAAGATAAGCAAGTATTTGGAGATGTTGTTCACAAATAAGAGAGTTGATCGGGGAGTGAAGTTGCTATCTACTGGCTTTATTCCTGTAAAAAAGAAGGAAGCCAATCCTTTGGACTTCAAGAAACCGAAGAAGCTGACTGGAAAGAAGAATGTGGATGCTGACAAACCGACCTCTGACGAAGAAGTGGATGAACGCTCCTTAGGTGAGCAAGTGTTGCAGCAAGCCACTCCCCTGACCGTTGAAGAAGTGGCTGTACTGACTAAGAAAGCTGAAACAAAGCAGTGTTTCCAGCATGTTGAGAAGATAGTGGAGCTAGGTGATCTACCACATGATAAGATTAATGAAATCATGTCCAAGGAAGTCTCTCAACCATCGACTCTCGTTTTGGGTCAGATTGCTCAACCGATTCCAACAGCGCAGAACACAGATGTTGCAACAACCAGGAGGAGAAAGACGAGCAAATGTCTCTTCAGGACTGTCGATCCACAGGAACAAGAAAAGCAACATGCAGGAGTCGAAGAAGTTAGGAAGAAAGCTTCTGTTGAACAAGCTGCTGAGAAGGAGAAGGAGGGCAACACTCCACTGTCCTCTAAGAGTCTTGAAGAACGTCTCAAAGGAGTTCGACAAACGAAGAGAAAGAGAATTGAAGAACAAAAGAAGGCTGAAATGAAACGATTTCAGAAAACCATGACACATATAAAATTTGATGCCAGAGACAGATGGTTCGAACAGGTTAAACAAACCCACGATGAGAGACATGCCAAGCAAGCTGCTGAGCAGTCAGCACCAGTGGTTTCTGATTCGCAACTAGCAGAGATAACACATGCAACTGCTGCGGTCTCTAAGGGTAAAGAAAAAGAAGTATTAGTTCTTGTTGAAGTTGATCAGGGTGAACAAATTGTACCCGAGGAGGAAGCCCTCTCTGATGGTGAGTTCAATGAGATGCTCCACTCTGGTGCATTCACTGCCAAGAAGCATTCCAGAGGCACAAAGGTACGAATTTGCGAATCAGCTGGAGGATCTACCGGCGGTAGTAGCTCAGAAGAAGTCATGCCTAGAAGAGTGGAGGATGCCATACCTCCCAAAGATAAGGATGCTGAGTCATCAGGTACTGGACAACAGATCAAAGAAACAGCAACCTATGCTAAGAATTCCTCTGCCGTAAAGGAACCTCAAACATCTGTTGTGAGATCTTCTGCTGAAGAAGTAACCGCGAGTCATGCTGAAGAACCAATTGCTGAAAAAATTATGATAGTGGAATCTGTTGAAGGAGTCTCTGCTGCTCAGGAGACACTCGACGCGGCTGCTGACAATGCACAAGGAGAAGAGAAGATAGAGGAAGAAATATCTTCTGCTGGAGCCTTGGATGATTCCACATGCTCCTCAAGATCTGATTCTGAAAATGAATCCAATGAAGTATTTGACGCAAAGTTTCTCCGACAGTTTCCCACAACCAAAAATGATGTTTTGAGGATTCCGTTTCATGGACTGCTTGCAAAACTCTTTCGCTCCAGGAGAGTATCTCAATGGTGTGTAGCTGTCTCCTTTAATGACAAATTAAATGCTGATCTTCGTGATTGGGGTGTTGAGATCACGACATTTGTCACTGAAGAGGTGAAGAGGGACATTGCCGAGGTGTTTTATGTTGAAATAAATGAAACAACCGATGAGGGCAAGCTACTTGGAAGGGAACTTCTACGATGGAAAGTCTATGACTATACAATGCATGAGTTATGCTTTGAGGAACGGATGATAATCATCGCCTTGAAAGGGTTGAACTTTTGGCGTTCAGAAGAATCTTGGGCAAATGATTGGATGGATCAACCTCGATGTACGAAACAGTTCTCAGATGAACAAGTGTTGGAGAGGTTAATGATCATTCGTGATCACCGATGGTTCTCCGCATCCCTGTCGCTGCCCCCTTCACAGTTCGCTCCAGATGAACGCTCTGCAACTCACATGCAATTAACGAAGCATCAGAGGCGTGCAGTTGATGCTTATGAACAACGAAAAGCCGCATACGAAGAGAAGATGCGAGTATGCAAAATAGAGCTGGATGAACAAGCCAAGGAAGAAGAAGCAAAGCGATCACGCTTCACTGAAATGATTACACTTCCGAAAGATTCTAATCAAGCTGAAACCTCAATCCAGACCCAGAATCCTTTGCTTCTGCTTTAGATTCAAATCAGACTGTGGTGAGTAATTAGATGACAACTATGATCGAAGAAGGTACAACAGATCCCGTTGACTCAAAAATGGAGGTCGCAACCATTCAAGGTCAGGAACTCATTGTTTCTGAATCAGCTGCAATGATCGTGGATGGTGGAGATGATGCGTGTACTACCGCGCAAACAGGGACTGAAATGATCATTCCTGATACCCCCATTGCTGCTGAGCCGGTACAAGTTAATCTTCAGTCCTTTGTGGCATCTCTGATCAACACAGAATTCCACCAACGCGACATCCAACAAGCCAAAAGAGATGAAGAAGTTCGCAAGGAGATTGCTGATGTACGTGGCACGGTATCTGGCGTTCACTCCTCTATGATCGAAGTTTAGCAAACGGTTGGCCAAGTCAAAGAGAAGATCACACATGTGGAAGAAGCCGTCTCGACGGTACAGACAAATGTGGTCACTCTAAAAGTTGATCTTGACGAGCATAAATCCTTTTCCACCTCTGTTTTGGCTGCGTTCAAAGAGGGGGAAGATCAAAGGATTGCTGAGGAGGCCAAGATTAAAGCAGAGAAAGAGGAGCTGGCGCGGAAGGAAAGGGAATTCCTTAAGGACATGCTAGAGAAGAGAATGGAGTTAGAAGTTAAGCAGAGAGCAGACCATCAAGCTCGGATGGAGAAACTCATGGCTTTAACAATAAAAAGGGTCGATGATCTTGAGAGGCCAAAACCTCCACCTGATGCCCAGAACTAGGTTGTTTACCTTCTGATCACTTTCTGTTTTGCTTAGTTCTATGTTTTGTCTTTTGATTTCATTGTACTCAAATTCTCAAAATTTATATGAAATCATCAGATTCGTGACAAAATCTCTCTGTCCACTTCTGATTTTCCGTGTGCGCACATCAGTTGATATACACTTTTCGTGTATTCAACAAAATTTGGATATGGTTGTTTCTAGCACATCATGCTTGCAACATTTATGTATTGTTAAATTTTTTCCAGCACTCTTTGAGGGGGAATTCTATTTAAAACCAATCATTCTGCTAGAGACTTTAAGTTGATAAATTCTGAGATAGCTTGTCTAGCAAAATATTGTAACCCTCAGATTTCTATCTACTGAGTCACAACAATCGATAGTAGGCTTTGATCGCACCAAAAAGGGGGAGATTGTTGGGAATCATTTTGAGATTCTCCCCTTAGGATCAAATTTGTAATAGGTTTTGTTGAATCAAAGCCTTAGCATTTGGTCGATCACTGCTGAATTCTAGCATAGTCTAGCAACTCGTGTAATGTCCTGTATAGGGTGAATATTGAGTTGTAATAGAATAGGTTGCTAGAAGCACTTCAAGCAGATATCAAAGAATGCTAAAGAGAATGTTTGCTAAGGCGTTAGCAAACATATGATAAAGGAAGAGACTGCTAAGAAGGATTCTCTTAGCAGACGGAAGAAGATTAGCAGAATGCTGAGGAAGTTAGCATTTGCTAGAACATTTCAGAGGAATCGAGTGCTAAACCTTGCTCAAGCGTCAGAAGTTAGATTCTAGCAAAAACAGATCGCTAGAAGAGATTTAGCAATCAAAGGCCTAGCAGATGGTTCTGAGATTACTTAGCAAGACGAAGTAGTCATCAACGAATGCTATACTCCCGTTCTGACAGAATTACACACAAAAGACAAGGCTTTCCCAGAGTAGTTCGGAAAGTACTGTACGATGCAGAAAGCGACTGGAAAAGTCAATCCACTCTTGGACGAAGGAACCGTTGTGTCTAACGGATATGGAGATTCAAAAGTTAAATCTCGAAGTATAAAAAGCAAGTCCAAAAGTGAGAGTCGACTACTGCTTTATTCACACTTTACTCACGAACTCACACTCAAGAGATTCCTAAGACAAACAAAGTGAAACGTAGTCACGAGAGCATTAACAAGATAAGAAGAATCTTAAAAGCTCTCAACCACCGAGTGTCCCCTACATTCAAGAACTGATACTCAAGTGTTTCATTGAATTCCTTTTAAGGATTCAATCATTGGGATACCTTCCGATCTAGGAAGCATCCAACAGTCATTTATAACAAGATCTGACTCCAACGGGCATCTTGCCAAAAATAGATAAGTTCAGGAGAGAACTATAAAAACTCCCACCACTGTCGGTGAAAGTTAAGTTTTGGGAAATTATCCCTAAAATCTCCCTTAGGACTTGTTTGTAAAAGGTTTTATTGGATCAAACCTTATTTAGTTGGTCGATCATTTGCCGAAATCTAGAGAGTCTAGCACACTTTGTAAAGTCCTGTATAAGTTGTACATTGAGTTGTAATAGACTAGTGTGCTGAGAAGAATCCCTAGCAGACACAAAGCAGATGATATCAGCATTCAACTTACAAACTGCTAGAGAAGCAAGCCAACAAAGGATTACTAGCAAATGGGTGAACGCTCGCTAGACAGAATGCCAAGGAGTTAGCATTCGGACCTTTCAGGAATGAATAAAGAATCGCAAACAACGAAAGTCAAAGGATCACAAGGAATATATTTTTAGCAGATTCTAGCTTAGCAAAGCAAAAGAATCAAATTTGAAGCTGGACTGCGACTCTGACAAAAAGCTCACGCAAAAGGATAAGACTTTCCCGAAGTCGCTAGGAAAGTACAAGTCAAAAACAAAAGTGAATGTCACAGACAAAGCTCTTACGGATCAAGGAGCCGTTGAGTCTAACGGATAAGGAGATTCAAAGTTTGAATCTCCACCTATAAAAAGAACAACTTGACTACTTAAAAAAAAAAAACTACTTACTTCAACGACTGACTGTTTTCACTCACAAACACTCAAGCAAGAGATTTTTTTGACAAAGTGAAAAACAAAAAGTAGTCTGTTGAGAGCCGCGTGAAAGTACATTCAAACACTCTCAACAACCAGAAGTGTCGCTCATTTGATACACTGACACTTCATTGAAGTTATTCTTGATCGCAACCAAGAATAGTTCAATCATTGGGATTCCTTTCTTTTCAGAAAGAATCCAACAGTCGAACACCTGAAAAGGTCAAAGACTAAGACGGGCGTTTAGCCGCATTCAAGAAAAGTCAGGAAGTGACTCTAAAACTTTCACCACAGGCAAGGCAGGAGTTTCGAAGGTGTACCCTTGACCCAGCCAAACCTTATCGGAGAAGTTCAGATCAACGGAGGATAGCTGTCAAGTAGCCAGGCCGAAAGCTCACTGCCTACTTAACTGGAAAGGCGAATCCTTGTAATCTGTATACTTTTCTAGTGGAATTCTTAGCATTTCGGCTAAGGAGTGGACGTAGATCATTTGGATCGAACCACTATAAAATATGCTGTCATTTACTGTTTTATTATATTACTGTTCCAAGATTGTTTTGAAACCTAGCAACAGAGTTGCTAGAGTATATCTGAACACAAACTTAAGACATAACTTGAGCTAGCTAACTTTTGAAAAACAACGATAAGTGCAAGAGATATAAAACTATTCCGCTGCATTTCGTGTTAAGTTATCAACACGACGACTCTGATATCTCGGGACCAACAAGTGGTATCAGAGCGGAGGTCGTACCAGACTCTCCGTTTCTGAGTCACCTGTGACCAGATCTATCATTTTCCCTGCACTTTTATTCCTGTTTTATCTACTCAGCTCAGGAAACCATTCAAGGAACATACAAAATGATGAACCATTCCCTTGGACAGTATGACAGGGAGAACTTTTCATCCTGGAAGAAGATGGCTCTCATACAACTTCAGAGCATACATCCTGAGATGGCGGGTGTACTGGTAAGAGGTCCTATTCAGATTATGAAAGCTAACACCTTTATAGGACAAGGGCGTGTTGAAGGTGCTGCTGAAGGAGAACCAAGACCTCCAAGACCCGAAATGGTTCCTAAACCATTTGATGAATATACAAGCGAAGACAAAAAAAGAGCTCAACTAGAGCACGTGGCAAAGAAACTAATTCTTGATTCCCTTCCAAAGCTGATGAAAGAAAAGGCGCTTGATTTTGAAACTACTAAGGAAATGTGGGACTACGCGTGCGAGTCTTCTCAGGAGACGAATCAAATGAAACGCAACAAACTACAGGTAGCTGTAGACAAATACGAATCCTTCTCTATGTGTGCAGGAGAAACCATTCAAATTATGGAGGAACGCTTCAACACAATAATTGGAGAACTCAGGAGTCTTGGAAAGAAGTATGACAATGGAGAGATGAACAATAAAATCATTTCCAAACTATATCCAAGAGATGACTGGTTCGCAAAAGTAACAAGTTTGAGTGAAAAAGATCTCAACAGCATGACTACATCTGAGGTATTTGCTCAACATAAAGCTCACGAATTTATCATACAGCAGTCGAAGAAAAATGAAACAGCTGTAGCACAAGCCGCTTCAAATTATGTTGGGAACACTGAGGACTTAGCGTACTTCGCTAAGAAGGACTACAACAAATTCAAAACAAAAAGGCCCTTCTACAAACCAGAAAGACCTACTCCAGCATCACCCTCGAAAGAAGGTACTTCCAGTACAGGTACACAAGCAATTGATCTAAAGATCAATGAACTGGAAGAACAAATGAAGAAGATGCAGAGGATGCTGAATGAAGCAAAAGCTGAAAGGGAGGCGAAAGAGATCCCGTCATCAACATCTAACCGCTCAGTAGAGCGAAAAATTAGAACTTGTTTTGAATGTGGCTCTCCAGATCACTTGAAACATGATTGCCCGAAGGTCAGCAAAGAAGAACGAGATCGCCTGAAGCAACGATTTGAAAGACGCGCTGCTAAAGCCGTAACCAAGGCGTTGCTGACCAGAACGGAGATTGCTGATGAGGAAGAGTTTTACTGTTCTTAAGAAGAAAAAGATAGCGAATAAGCATTGTTCGTGTTGATGGCAAACATCACTGAAGATCAGTTTGCTGATGCGGACAACGATGTTGAGGAAACCAATGAATCAGCTCTCGCTGTTGAGGAAACAGAGGTATTATCAACAAATTCATATAGCAATCAAATCATAGACAAATCGGAGGAATCACATTTCAATTCCGAAGAAGACTACTTAGTACAGCTATCAATAGAATTTGCAAAAATGCATGAGATCAAAAATGAAATTGTTGGGGAAAACGCCTCACTAAAACTTCAAATTACAAATTTAACCGAGGAAATCGAGAGACTGAGGTTAGAAAGTGAAGAACTCTCAAAATTAAAAGCAGATTTCTCTCATTTGTCAGAAAAATTTCAAACTTTAGAAAAAGAGAATCATGCATTAAAAAATAAACCCAAAGAGGACTGTATTTGCATGTACGCATCCAGCAGGGCTGCTCTCAATGCCCTTGTAAGTAGTCAAAGACGTCACTATGATAAGTCTTGACTTGGATGCGAATCATCAAAAAGAATGTCAAAACCCAATGATAATTCTTTTAAACAGAATCCGATTTTGTTTGTATCTGCTGGACTTAGCTCTGCTGAAAAAAGTAAAGGAGTAGTTTCTGCTGAAACTCTGTCTGCTAAGCCAATAGCTAAACCAAAGAATAGACTCCAGCAGAATGGGCCCGTTGGAGCTCAGCAGAGGTCTATATCAAAGATAGCCAATAGTTCATCTGCTGGATCTCAGCAGAGGACAGAGTTTGCTAAGCCTTTATCCAATGGACCTCAGCAGAGGATCCCAAGGATAAATACTGGACGCAACTCTAAGCCTCAGCAGAAGAATCAAAGGATGAATGATAGACAAGTATTTGATAGATCTCAGCAGAGGAATCCAAGAGCATACACTAAACCTTACTCAGAAAACTCAAGGAGTACTGAGCGTTCTGATTTCAACGCAAGGATAGTACATCCTAATTTTCATCAGAGAAGGCCTGCACAGTACAATGTTGTGAGACCTATCTACCAGCAGAATACAATGCATAGAAGAAATGTCCATGCAAAGCCTGAGCCCATTCCACATTCATTTCTAAGGGCAAGGACGGCTAAGTACATTCATTCACCTAGAAATAGAAATGTTAAAAATTCTAAGCCTAAGGTCAAGAAAGTGGTAAATAGTGAAACCAAGACAAAAGTCTTAAAAATCACTATGATGTGGGTTCCGAAAGGAACTATGCTTCACGCTAATCCTGCAGGACCCGACACTAAACGGGTACCTAAATCCACTTGACTCACTTGCAGGAACATGACTCCAGAACTACGGGAACGTGCATATCCAATGAATGGGTCCTGGACAGTGGTTGCTCTGCTCATATGACTGGGAACGAAGAATTATTCATAGATATAAGAAGACTATTCAACGGTCCAAAAGTCAAATTCGGAGACAACAGTGAAGGAGAAGTTATTGGACGAGGATGCATTGAAAGAAATGGATTAAGAATCATCAACGTAGCACTCGTCTCCAATCTGAAGCATAATCTACTCAGCATAAGTCAATTATGTGAAAATGGGTATATCGTATCTTTTATGAATATTGCTTGTACTATTGCTGATGCTATTTCAGGAGAAGTAAAACTACGAGGCATCCGCAAGGGTGGATTGTATATTGTTGATTGGCAAAGCGGTCAACAACATTCCTGCTTTTTAGCTCTCAATAAGGAGGAAACAACATGGCTATGGCATAAGAGGTTCAATCATTTAAATTTCAAAACTGTTAACCATCTTGCCAAAAATAAGCTTGTTATAGGTCTACCAAATGAGACTTTCCGCAAAGAAGGAATATGCAAATCATGTCAACAGGGAAAGCAGACCAAATCATCCTTCAAAACAAATCCTGAAAAGGAGACATCACAAAGGATTCTGGAATTACTTCATATGGATCTTTTTGGTCCAGTCACACCACCCACTGTAAGTAAACGTCTATATACACTAGTGGTGGTTGATGATTTCTCCAGGGACAAATGGGTACGTCTATTAAAGACAAATGACGAAGTGAAGCTTATTCTGCCAGAACTGATTCTCAAGGAGCAAAACAGTAAAGAAGTTAATGTGAAGCGAATTCGATCTGACAATGGAACAAAATTCTGCAATGGAGTGCTGAAGCTGGAATATCACACGAAAAATCTACAGCAAGGACTCCTCAGCAGAATGGTTTAGCAGAAAGGAGGAATCGGACACTGAAGGAAGTCGTTCGCTCAATGCTAGCAGATTCCAAACTTCCTGCTAAATACTGGGGTGAGGCAGTCATGACGGTCTGTTACACACAGAATAGGAGTGCTGTCACAAGAAGATTCAACAAGACTCCCTATGAAGTGTACCACGGTCGTAAGCCCTACATATCTCATCTACGTGCATTTGGTTCTACATGTTATATTCACAATAACGGTAAATCTAAACTTAATACCTTCTCACCTAAGTCAGACGAGGGTGTACTTCTTGGTTATGGACATCCTACTCATAAAGGTTATAGGGTATTAAATAAGATTACTGGCATTGTGGAAATAACATGCAATGTTATTTTGGATGAGTCTACCTTAGTGCGCAGTGAAAACAAAGGAAGAAAGGATAGCAATCATGAGACTAATGATGTCAATAATCAAACACTTCTAAATTATTTCGAGAATATGAGTATTGATCCGACTAAGTCTATGAATGACTGCAATCCGAACAAGACGCACACAGCAGGGGATCAAACTGCTGACCAGGCCGGTGATGCTAATGATCATGCTGAGGCCAAACCTACAAACATCTTAACCAAATCAGTTATTCTAGAAGTGCTTGACGATGAAGAGGAAGAGACTACCAAGGACATTCCCTTCGGGGAAGGGACGAAAACTCATGAAGATTTTGGCAGAGGCGCTACTAAGATTCCACCTGCTGAAGAGGCTGCTGACGAAGCTCCTGTGGAAGATAGTGCTGTAGGCGCTGCTGAGATTCCAGTTGCCGAAGACATTGCTGAAGAAGTTCCTGTTCCAGGAAATCCTGTGGAACTTATTCCTGCGGAAGATAATCCAGATGCTGAACACCAGGAGGATACTATGAAAAATAATGTACAAAATGATGGCCCCGCAAGGGAAGGAAATATGATCAGAACTATCAGACCAACATGGCTGCGTGCCCACCCTCCTGAAGATGTCATAGGCAATATCAATAATCCTATGATGACAAGACAAGGCAACGCTATGTTAGCATGCTATATCTCCAGTGAAGAACCCCAAAAGATTGAAGACACTCTACTAGATCCGGATTGGGTGAACGCTATGCATGAAGAACTAGCAGAATTCACACGAAACAATGTGTGGGAGCTAGTAGACAGACCCGAACATCAAAGTGTTATTGGCACGAAATGGGTATTCAAAAACATAAAAGATGAGTCTGGCACGGTTGTCAGAAATAAGGCGAGACTCGTAGCTAAAGGCTACAGGCAATGCGAAGGGATAGATTATGACGAAACATTTGCTCCGGTAGCAAGGCTGGTGGCCACTTCGTTTATTTCTCAAATACGCTGCACATCATGAGATCGACGTAATGCAGATGGATGTGAAAAGTGCCTTTCTAAATGGTGAGCTGAAGGAAGAAGTCTATGTCGAGCAACCACCAGGGTTCGAACACGGCAATCAAGTATACAGACTTAAGAAGGCTCTCTATGGATTGAAACAAGCACCGAGAGCTTGGTATGGAACTCTTTCAAAATTCTTGTTGAAGAACGGTTTTCAGAAAGGGAGAATTGATCAAACCCTCTTTCGCATTGAAGACCGAGGAGATATTTTGCTGGTGCAAATATACGTAGATGACATCATTTTTGGTTCTAGAAATCAAGAGTTATGTGACAAGTTTTCAAAGCTCATGACCAGCAACTTCCAGATGAGTATGATGGGAAAGATGTCCTACTTTCTCGGATTACAAGTTTAACAATCCAGAGAAGGGATTTTCATTCATCAGAAGAAGTATATTCGCGATTTGATTGCGAAATACTGCCCCGAGAAGACAAAGAGTTTATGGATTCCAATAAGTACGACATGTATTGCCGCACTTGAAAGAGAAGAAGGTGATGTGAATCCTACTCTTTACAGAGGAATTATAGGTTCACTCTTATATCTCACCGCCAGCAGACCTGACATATCTTATGCCGTCGGGTTGTGTGCTAGATATCAAGCCAATCCTAAGAAGGCACATCTAGACACTGCAAAGCGGATTGTTCGCTATTTAAAATGCACAGAAGGTCTCGAAATCTGGTATCCTAGAGAAGACAATCTTGCTCTGAGTGGATACTCGGACTCTGATTTTGGAGAATGCAAGATCGACAGGAAAAGCACGAGTGGCACGTGTCAATTTCTGGGACACAAGCTCATTAGCTGGTTCGGCAAAAAGCAACACTCTGTTGCTACATCCACCACTGAAGCAGAGTATGTGGCTGCTGCTAGCTGTTGTTCGCAAATTCTCTGGATAAGACAACAATTGCAAGATTACGGGATCCCTCCCGAATGTGTGCCTATCTACTGCGACAACAATAGTGCTATGTGTATCACAAAAAATCCTGTTCATCACTCTCGGACCAAGCATATCGATATTCGTCATCACTTCATACGAGATCATCAGGAGAAGAAAGATATCGATGTTCGTTACATATGCACCAAAGATCAGATAGCTGATATATTCACAAAACCACTTCCAGAAGCCAAATTTAAAGAGTTATGTTTGAAGCTTGGATTGATGGAATTAGATGAAGTTGTGGATGAATGAGTCCTAGCTCTCATTCTTTCTAGGTGGATACTATTGAAGTTTGATATATATCACATTCTGGACGTTATTATTTCTGTCTGCTGAAGATATCTTGACATTATGAAATGCTGAAAAATGTCATGAAAACAGTTGAAAAGAGTCTACACGACGGAGGATTTGAAGAAAAGATCTACTTCAGCATATTCATTAAACAAAAGAACAACAGATTTCAAAAGTTACACGTCTCAACTAAGAATAAAGATCAAATACATCATTCTCTACACCATTTTGTTGCTACAAATCTAACAATGGTTTATATGGACGCCAAAAGGAGGAGAGCTCGGAACAGTCTTCAACCCGAGTTAGGAAAGTGAGCCCTCAAGGGATAGAAGTCGAATCCCATCAAAGGGATACCTTCGGAAACAAGATGAGGGAACGTCTGCTCAAGCAACCAACTCAGTTGCATGGCAGTTGGCAGAGGAAACTGAGGAAAGAGATCGATGCATCTCTTCACCCCATCAAAGAAGAACTCCGCCCAATCAACGTTCTTCATCTCCGAATCAATGGCCATCATGGCCCTCCAAATCTTTGGATTGAATACATAGTTGTCAGCAGGGACTCCAAAAGTGACATTGCTAACGATGTCAAAAATGACTCTATACTCTTCTTTCAACTCCAGGCATGATGGAGTTGGTGAAAAGTCATAGATGTCGGACTGCCTCCACTTATCCCAGTAGCCGAACTCTGGAGCAGTCATATGGCGGTAGACATCCATAACGCGAGTGGGACCCCGAGGAAGGCCAAACTTTTGAGAGAAGAAGGCCGGAGTCCAACAAACCACTTGATTGTCAAAGCAACCCCAAATGGCGTCATCAGTGGTTTGACACTTGAAGATAAAGCTCTGAAGAGCTCGTTTCTAATAACATGTTGGCATAGTCATCAGAAATTGGGTTAGGCAACTCTCATGAAGAGCTCCCATAACAAAGTTTGCAACACGACAGTTGCTTCCATACTCAAAATACAACCCTGATTCATGAAGAATCTGGTTGCGAGTTACAGGTAAATCACTTGGAGCAATGGTAATATGATGCATTTTGAAACAAGTGAAGAAGAAAATGCTATGCTAAGTGGAGTGGAAAAGATGAAGTTCAAGAAAACAAGTGAGATGTTATTTATAGCAAGATCATGGCTCTATCCATAGTGGGAACACTCTCCCAAAAGTGTCTTATCAACTGAATTCAAAACTCAGAAGAGCGGAAGTCAAGGAGTCTTGACAAAGGGGGAAACGCCACCTGTCTTGATAAGGCTACTTACGGCAAGTCGACCTACCTGAGTATTATGGCGTTCTCTTCCACGAATGCTTAAAGAAGACACCAAAGGATAACCCAAATCCTTTGATTAAGACAGAAATCTACCGTCTTAAATGATAGCACTTGATGACCTTGTGTGGAAAATGGTAGCTTACATCAGACACATGAGGTTTGCTACAAAAACTCAACACATTCACAAGACAGTTTGTTGAGACACTGATGCAAGCATATCAGAGACAGAGTATCGAAAGAGATGTTATTCTTATCCTTATTTCTTGGATTTCTTGAAGACATCGTTAAGTATTCTGGAAGATGATTACAACTACTGAGGAATATTCATCATAGCTATCTGCTAATATTGAAAATGCTGAGCAGAACTTGTTTGAAGATTTTGTTAACAATTATCAGACAACAAAAATTGTTGTGCAGTCTTCATACATCCTTTCATTCATTGACAGATGTCATTACAAAGGAAGATAAGAAAATTGAAAACAACAACATGATCGCTATTCTAGGGGGAAGGAGGCTTAAACGGGAAGAAGTCTGTAGCTACAAGATTCGATGGTCCTTCTGCTATCCGAGGAAAACTCTGCTCCAGCAGCCAACTAAACTGCATTCCATTCAGCAGAGGCACTGCCGGGTAATATTGGACACAGTCTCGAACGCTATTATAGATATATTTTGCCCAATCTACCTCGACTCCATCGTCGATGGACATCATGATCTGCCACGTTTCTTTTGAGAAGAAAGTGTCATCACGGTCCTCTCCCATCAACATATTGTTAGCAACACGGAAGAGCACCCAATAAGGAGTGCGCAGATCGTATGCTGAGTCAGAAAGGGAAAATTCAGACGAAGGAGTTCATCTCCATTTTTGCCACGCTGACCATTCAGGGGCAATGTCCGTCACACGGTAGTCGAAGACAGACCCAGGACCTCTGGGAAGGCCGAATCGACGAGAAAAGACATCCGGTGACCAATAAATGAGCTTGCCGCGGAAGGAACCATAAATGCCCTCTCCCTCCACAGAACAGTCATCGATGAATTCTCGAAGAACATCGCTTTGGAAACGTTTTGGAGTAGCAGTGACGAATTGGGTCAATCCACTTCAATTCAACTTCGACATGACGATCTCTGCCACTCTTGGATTGTTATCATACAGAGAGTTCAAACCAGCCTCATGAAGGATCTGGTTTCGGCGCAATTCCAAGGATTGACCAGAAGAATCCATTTTCTTGAAAATTTTCTGAACGAGACAAAGGAAAAATGCTCAGAAAAGAGTTCTTGTGATGATAAAGATACACACAAGAAGGGTATTTATAAGGGAAGAATCATAATTCTTTTCATAAGAATCGATTCGATTCAGAGTTAATGATCATCTGTTACACAACGAATGGACAGACGCCACGTCAGATCGGTCAAAATGTTTCTTGGAAAAAGTAATCGACGCTTGGAGAGAAGCATACGCTAAAGATCGTCGTTCCATCTGCTAGTAAGTGAGATCGCTGCTAATGAATAAAGTCTCGGCTAGAGGATGGATACTCTGCTAGACTTTATATCTCTGCTAGTGAGTGAGATCTCTGCTAATGAATAAAGTCTCGGCTAGAGGATGGATACTCTGCTAGACTTAATATCTCTGCTAGTGAGTGAGATCTCTGCTAATGAATAAAGTCTCGGCTAGAGGATGGATACTCCGCTAGACTTAATATCTCTGCTAGAGGACGAGTACTATGCTAAAAATGATATCTCTGCTAGATGACGAGAGCTCTGCTAACTGTTTTCTAAAGTGGTATCTGCTACGTTTTCAGCAGAACATATATCTTTGCTACCAATCATCGATCTGCTAGGACCTTAGCAGAAGTTGATTCAGTAGAATGTTTATCATTGCTTAAATTCAGCAGAATGATTGTCCAATTTGATACATATGAGGAAATATTCAGGAACAAAAGGCTGTCTGATTTCATTGAAAATACTTACATTCAAAAGGAAAATACAGCCAAATACAAAAATATAGATTAATTTGCAATAGATGAAAGGGGGTAGAAATCTGTGCTACGGAGAGTGGATGATCCTTCTGCTAGCTCCGGGAATAGAAATATAGATTAATTTGCAATAGATGAAAGGGGGTAGAAAACTTTGAAGGGAAAAGTTTTTGTTCGAAGAAGGATGGTGACGTTGAAGATAAACACAAGTGATCCTTTTTTATAGAAGGGAAACACCTCTCACAATTTATGATTTCGTATTGGAAAATGAATCGTCGCCAGAAAATGAAATGATACGAATGCATGGGGAGTCAAATCACTTCAGCAGTGACGGTTGATGTTCTGATCAGCATATGGCTCGAGATGATTTTAATTATTATTCTGATCTCGTCTATGATATTATGACGTCATACTTCTTTATTCATGTCTGCTGAATTACAGCTACATATGCCACGTCATATTTGGAAGGAGAGAAGTTTTAGCCAGATTTGATATAAGAAAATCCGCATGTTTTAAAAGCAATTAATATGCCTAGGAAGCAAAACTATTTCGGAGATCGCCATGTAAACACACTCGAGTGCTTCTCGGAGAAGATGGAAGGAAACGACAAGACGTGCGCATTTCAGACCGTTGATCTTAATCATGGCTGGTAGAGAAAGTCACAACCGTTGGATTCTCTACCTTATCCGTCTAGCAAAGTGCTTTGAAATTTAGCTAGCACAGGAACGTTGGAAGATGCTAAGTGAATCGATCGCACAATAGTGTTATACACACTCCAACTCACTTATGCTAAATTTTCCGCAGTCATGGAACGTATGATTTCGAATTTTTGATGCCAAGTCTTGACTGCTGAATACAGTCAACAAGGATCGTGGGGTGCGACGATGAATAGGGCTGTGCCACGTCACCAGCACTCACATTTTTGACGACATGCATACTCACACGATCTAACCATCTACCCCAACCGTTGATTGCAGTTAAAGCGAATGCAATCCTAACCGTCAATCTCTTCTCGTACTCCGAAATCCTCTACACAATAATTAGATTTCAAATCCCTATCAATCCTCAGAAACCCTTCACCTCCATCTCTGCAAAACCCTCTCAAAATTCTCAGAAAAACTACCCAACCATGACTTCAAATCAAAGTTCTTCAACCTCCTCACACCAAGACACAAATCAATCTCTAAATTTCGAATCTTCACCTTCAGAAAACCTAGACACAACTCAATTTCAACAACCCACATTCATCTATCCCGCCACCACTTGCTCACCCCTGCATGTTCGACATGCACCCGAGTTCACTGGAATTGAGAAGAAAGAGGACATTGATGAGTCCATTCCTTACTGCACATTGGTGACTATGGCCAGACAGAAGAAGCTGTCCACTCATTCGGCGGAACGGAGACGAGTGGCCCAGATCATAAAAGACAGGATTCTGCACATGCCTCTCGCCAACAAACACTTTCCCAAATGGATTTTAAATCTCCTTGATTCCGAATTACTGGTAAAATATCTCACTGCTGAACCTGATCAATTTCATCCGCACATGGTTGCTGAATTCTATGCTAGAGCTATTATGAGTGATGATCAGAAGTCATTCAAGACATGTGTATATGGGAATATTGTAGAAGTTAATGCTGATTTGCTGTCTCGTACTTTTGGACTTCGAAACTTTGGAACCAAAATCTCTCAGTATAAGGTGAATGATATAGCCGAAATGGAAAGAAGGTGGAACCACTGGAAGAAGTCAGGAGAGAAAAGGCAACCAAGTACGTTTAAGGTTAACACCTCGATCAATACCTTGACAGAGGAATACAAACTCCTTGCAGAGATAGTAATAAAGATGCTCCAGTGTGATGCTGGGTCTTACTCGGAGCTCTCTGCTAAGAAGTATGCCGTGATGATGGCATTAAACGATAATGTTAAAGGTAATTGGGCTGAGTTCATATTTGAACGCTGGGCAGAGCATGCCAAGAAGAATGCACACATGGAAATAGATGGAACATTCTCCTCGAATGTAAACTTTGGGCTGAAGATTAGTAAGTTCTTGGAAATTTTGTTTACCAACACAGGAGTAGATCGTGGAGTTGCACTCCTTTCTACAGACTACATTCCTGTAACCAGACACAAGCCTAAGCCGGTCAATACTAGAAATCCTAGGAAGTTAACCGGGAAATCCAATGTGGACAAGGCTAAACCAACATCCCCAGAGGAACCAGATGAAGCTAGTTTAGCAGTACCCACACTCCAACACTCCATTCCCATAACAGAAGAAGAATTAGCAGTGTTGAAGAGGAATGCAGAAACAGATCAGTGTTTCAAAAATCTTGAGGAAATTGAGAAATTAGGAAACTTACAAGTTGATCAGATCAACGACATCATGACTTCGAAGGAAGCAGAACAGCTTCCAACTACTCTTGAGGCACTGGCATTACCTATTCAACCAAACAAGAGAACCGCAACAACTCCTCCTGTGACTAAGGCAAAGAAGAAGACCAGGAGAAAGTTGGAACTACTTACTGATAAGGAAGCATTAGAGAAAGCAGAAGCAGAAAGCAAGACTGCTAAAGCTGTTGAAAGAACTATTACAGCAGATAAGGACTCTACAGAGAGTGTTACTGAGGACACCGCTAATCCAGATTACATCCCTAAGTCTCTCCAAATTGTAGAAGAGCACAGTCCGGAAATAAGGAAAGCAAAGAGAAAGTGCATAGCTACTCTAAAGGAACTCGAGAAAAGAGATTACCAAAAATTCATCAATAACCTAACATTCGAAGGCAGAGACAAAAACTTTGAACGAGTCAAATCTGCTGCTGAAGAATTTATGGTCCAGAAGCGCGCTGCTAAGCAGGCCTAATTGGAAGCACAACCTATTCAGCAAAGGGAAAGCACCATAGGAGATGGTATGCCCTCACAAGGAGCCTTGACAAATGAACAGACTAACAACACAGACAGCGCCCACGAAGAAGTCGTAGCTAGCAGAGCCGAGGAATCTAACACAATGGATGTAATCTCAGCAGTGCACGAGGAACAATCACCAGCAGTGGCGAATGTTGCTGAAGGAAATCCAACTCCAGCAGAGGACGAGGAAACGGCAGACATTCCAGCAGATATCACCATGATGAATGATGATGAAGCTCCTGCTAATGAACTGCAACGCCTAGCAGACGAGGCCAACAAACGAGGAAAAGGGAAAGCTGCTTCAGAAGAGGAAACCATTCTCAATACCTCCTCTGAATCGCAGATAAACCTGGCAGAAGAAGGACTATCAGATAAAGCACTCTCACAATTACTGCGGTCTGGAGCCTTCACTGATGCAGAATCGAGTAGAGGAAGAGATACTGAAGAACAGGTCGATTCGCTTCTTCATGATTCACATTCGCCTATCGAAGAGAACGACTCTCTGCTCTCTGATCTTGAATCATCTTGCATTTCTGAATCTGATGGAGAATCTGAGGAGATTTTTAATGCCAAATACCTGAGGAAGGTACCATCTGGATCAGACACTCCTCTCCGAGTGCCTCTCAATGGGCTGCCTGGACCACGTTATCATCTACGAAGAATCGGTCAATGGTGTGCAACGGTCTACCCTAAAGAAAGGTCCAACTCAGATCTCACCCCTATGGCTGAAGAGATCAAATTGTTCGTGCAATCCGAAACAGAAAGAGCCATTGCTGATTTATTCCATACAGAATTGGATGAATTAATATCGGAAGGACGCTTGTTAGCAAAAGAATTCCGACGATGGAAGAAGTGTGATTATATTATGCATCAACTCTGTTTTGAAGAGAAAGCACTGGTTTTTGCTGCTAAGGGATTAAACTTCTTGAGACGTGAGGAACGCTGGTGCTTCGATTGGATTGATCAAGTTTCGGGGATGAAACAGTTCTCAGATAAACAGGTGATATGCAGACTTCAAGCCATCCGAGAACACCGTTTTCTCTCAAAGATTGCGGGGCTACCTAAATCCACCTTCGTACCCGACGGATACTCTGATGCCAGGGTTGAACTGTCTAAGCGTCAAGCAAGAGCTGCTGTCGCTTACAGGAAATGACAAATGGAGTATAAAATTCAACAGGCAGAGAAACTCAAAGCTCGAGTAGCGGCACAGGCCACTGAGCGTGCTGCTCTGGAATTTGATTACCGCGATATGCAGTTGGCTAAGTTCCTGAACATTGATATTCAGGACATCGTGAAGGAAGCTCAGAAAGCTGAAGCTCAGATTGTCCAGGAGACCGCTGATCACTGTAATTTCTACAGATTAATTATAGAAATAGTGGCAAATAAATTTTTAAACCCTAAGGTTATCGATCCAGGGGAATGAAACAACGAAAAATTCGTAAATACTAAGTCAGGCGTTCTTGAAAATATTGGTTAGGAAAATCAGATAAAAGATTTGTTGTTTTGAAAATCGAAGTACTTGCTAATGAAAATTAAAAAGGAAATTGAAAATCTTTTGAAGTCAAATAAGAGAAGCACAGATTCCAGGGATATCTACCTATCAAGTATGACATGTATGAATGAATCGATTAATTCCCAATTTTAATTCCTCTTCGTAGTGAAACATCAGAAAGGTATTACGAACTTCTTTGTTGGACAATTCGTAAAGTGGATTAATCAATTACCTATCTCCGCTCGGTCTCAAGATAAATTAATTAACTCCAAAGATCTACAAATTTATTCCTACAATTAATCTCCTTCAGTTACGACAAGAAATAAGATTATATTGTGAAAATCTCTTTCCATTGAAAACTATCACAGTTACGTCTCAAGTAATCAACTAGATAATCCTAAGATTTGGCCAACAAATCAAGATTATGAATAAGCACAGATCTCACAAACTACGAAGGGAAAGGGAAAATAATTCAATTAATCACAACATGTATACATTGATAGTTCGAAACCCTAGAATCTGAGAAAGAGATTAGTTACACATATTCAGAGTAATATTCATCATAGAAAGATAAAACCTGAATTGCATAAAAACTTGGGTTGGAATGTCTTCCCACAAAACTCTGTCTTCAAACATAAACCCTAGAACTCTTGGAATCTCTAAAATCTGAAATCTGGAATAAAAAATATAAAAGCATACCTAAAACTCGATTTTACAAGGCTATTTATAGAGGTAGAGGTGTATCATATCAAATCTAGGACTAAAGATACGCATTAATCTCCAAATCAGATCCAGATTAGGTTTCCCGCTTTCGCGTCGACCGTGGATATATGGCGTCGATCGCGTCTCAACTTGTTGCCTCGTCGACCGCTTCTGAACAGCGTCGATCGACGCGGCCTCCTTCTTCCATCGATCTTCTTCATCGAGCGCTTGACTCCTTTTTGCCTCGTCTGCGCGGTCTCACGGTTTTGGCCATAACTTCCTCCTCCGAACTCCGATTGACCCGATTCCAGTTGCGTTGGAGAGCTAACTCAAAGCATCATCCATTTCTATGCGCCAATAGCCCGAATTCCTCTTGTGGAAAAACTCTTCACTGCTACTCTTACACGTCACTGCTTTCGGAACGGTTTTCTCATGAGTTTAGGCCTAAAAAACTGCATAAACATCAAAACACACCTAAAACCACCTAATATTGATATCATGCATAAAATATATATATAAACTCAATAAAACTACATAAATTAGTATAAAAATAATATAGATAAGTGAGTGAAATAACGAGCTTATCAAACCCCCCAAACTTGAACGTTTGATTGTCCTCAATCAATAGGCATGAAAGAAATCAAAAGATCAAGTGGTTAAAGTGCAATGACTCACAAGATTCATCACAGTCAAGAACCAAGAATCCACTACCCACAAGCAATTTGAAAAGAGACAGAAAATTCATCAACCGTGGAAGAACTCACAGGAAGTGTATCGCTCAACTCTCAAGTGTTTAAGGTAAAGATGAAAGCACTCAAAAACATGTATGAAGAAATTTCTACCATAGGCTTGCAAATTTTCTAATATCTCCACTGCTAGAATGTGCACACAAGTATAGAATCAAAAAGGACTTTCATAAGGTTGTAACATAGGCTTTTTCTGATAAGGTAGGGAAATATGGCCAAGTGACTAAATTAATTGAGTTCATGACTCTCAACATCTCCAACCACCATCTATCATCATCCACCTTATCTCCTCATATACAACAACAAACTCACAATATATAATAATTTTTTTTTCTAGCTCATATTGAATCTCTTATGCTCTTTACATAAATTTTTTTTTTCATTCTTTTCTTTTCAGAGAGCTTATGAGAATTCTAATTATTTCTTTGAGCTTCTTTTTCACACATATTTTCACCACTAATTTATCATATCTTATCACAAATTCACCAATCAACCCCATACATACCACAACTCAAGACATGAGTGAGACAATACTTTTCTTAATCTCATAGACAAGGAAAGAAAAATTGTACAGGCTCAAAGTGGCTAACTAGGGAAAATTTTATTGTGAAGGGACAGTATTTAGGATATTGGGTTAACAAAGATGGCCTAATATCATTTCCTAAACTTGTGCACACTATGCAGTCTCAACACAGAAAATAGGCAAGTTCTAGAGAAATCAAAACACACATGTGAATCTCACATCAAACGAAATAAAGGCTCAATTTCTCACACAAGGATTCAAAAATTTTCTTCCACAGTCAATTTCAAATCAGCTCAATCAGCATGCAAGTATAAGTGTCAAATCAGTCATATCATGCGGTATTCTACATTCATAGGCATCTAACCAAAATCTCAATCAATTTTATACTCAACCCTCAATCAATTCTAATCTCACAATCTCGTTCAGGTTATCTCAAAACTCAAAAATTTCCCCACAAAATAGCATAAAAATACGAAAAATTAAAAACAAAAGCCGAAAAAAATTGAAAGCATAAAATAGAAAGGTGCGAAAAATTAAAGACAGAAAGCAGAATAAATAAAAGATAGGACGTTCCATCTCTTGTCCACATCCCCCCAAACTTATTTCCAACTCGAAGAGTGGAATAAGTTTGAAAATCAGACTAGAGAGGGAACGATACCTGGTAGTTGATCTTAGACATCAACTTTTTTATCCCCCGGAGTCTTCAATCACCATCAGGGAGGTCGGGTCCAGGCAAGTCCTTTCGCAACCTCCTTTCCATCTTTGTTCTTGACAACTTGAATCCCCCGTTTCTTGGTGTCTCTCAATGTCCCCCCAATGGTGGACTTGTACTTCCGTAGAACTCGAAGTAATTTTTCCAACTTCCCATACCTGAGGTGTGCCGGAAGCATCTTGAGTTTCAGAACCAGCGGATCAGAGTTAGATTGCAGTTTTCCCCGATTTGCGTCGATTGACATGGGGAAACTGCCGCAATCCCTTTTCCACGTCGCGCTGATGAAAACTCCATCTCTGTCTTCCATCGTGCGTCGATCGACGTGACAGTAGAGTCGATCGATGAGGGTCCAACGGCCGCGTCGATCGACGAGGCTCCTCCGTCGATCGACGTGGGTGTTTTTCCACGCATTCTTTTCTTTTTCTGGCTGCGTCGGCTTGGCAACCGCTTCCATCTGCTTTCTTTCTCATGTGTTATTCCCTTGGATACCTCCAGCTTCATTGCCCGATCCACAAGCTCATCGTCCATCTTATCCAAATCTGAAGACAAAAGCAAATAGTGCAGTAAGCAGTTCTCCAGAAAATCCGAATCAGTTGCACTAGAAGAAAAAGGAGAGGAAATCACCGGATTTAATCGATTGATTATGTGGCATTCTTCCTGATAGCTCCCTTTATTGCGCTTCTGCACTTCTTTGTAGATGGGGAAGGTGACCGACTCGTCATTGACTCAGAATGTCAGCTTGCCGTCTCGAATGTCAATCAATGCCCCTCCGGTCTTCAAGAATGGTCTTCCAAGGATAAGAGGAATGTTTCGATCCTCCTCCATATCAAGCACCACAAAGTCGGCTGGAATAATAAAATCTTTTACCTTTACCAACACGTCTTCCACGATGCCTTTCGGATAAGTAATTGACCTATCGGCCATCTGGAGCGAGATTGTTGTGGGCTTGATGCTTCCGATCTTCAACCGCTTGAAGATTGACAGCGGCATTAAGTTTATAGATGCACCTGAATCGCAAAGGACCTTCCTGAAGGTCTCTCCTCCAATGACACAGGGGATCGTGAAGGATCCCGGGTCTTCTCTCTTCAGAGGCATCTTCTTTTGGATAATCGCGCTGCATTCCTCGAACAAGTTTACCCTCTCGTGCTCTACGAAGGGTCTTTTTTTAGAGACCATATCCTTTAAAAAATTCATATACCCCGGTATCTCTCGTAGCGCCACAATCAGCGGAATGTTAATGTTTACTTTCTTCATGTTCTCAAGAAAGCGTGCAAATTTCTCGTTCATCTTTGCTTTGGCAAACCGCTGCGGATACGGCAGGGGAGGCTTATACATTGGTGGCTCGACTGGCATCGATCGACGAGCTTCAGCCTCGTTCGATGGGAGCTTTAGCACTTCGTCGATCGACGGCAACCCTCCGTCGATCGACGGGGCTGCGTCAGCGACAGCTTCTTTGGCCTGCTCGACATCTTCATCCTCCTTTGAATCAGTCCTTGCTTGCTTTGGCCCTTCGTACGATTTTCCCCCTCTTAGAGTGATAGCATTCACTTGGTTTAAACTTTGGGGTTAGCTTGAGTATTGCTAGGAAATTGCCCGGGTTTGTGCTGGGCTTCGAGAGCTTTGGTGATCTGACCGACCTGAGTCTGTATGATCTGTACGTGTTTCTCGACTTGGTCCACCTTGGTCTTTACTCCAGCTATCTCTTGCTTCAACTTGGCTACAGTATCAGTAGAGCCTTCCATGAACTTGGCCAAAATCTCCTCGAGATTTGGCTTCTTCTTCTCCACCACTTCTCCATCTTGCACTGCAAACCCAGGTGGTGGTTGCTCAGCTGCTTGGGGGTTCGCGTAGGAAAATCCAGGATGGTTCCTCGCGTGATTGAAAGTGTAGGGCTGGTTGTGCTGCTGATATCCTCCAATGTAGTTGTCTTGATAACCGCCCCTTTGAATGAAATTTACAGCGGAACATTCCCCCTCAGACGGAGCTTGCACTGGCTCTACTGCAGCAACTGTTTTCTCCTGCTTCAGTGCAGCGAAATCTTCTCTGATCTTTTTCAGCTCGGCTGCCAAATTGGGTTGCTCGGCAACTTTTTCCACCAATTTCTCCTTCTCGACCACCATCACAGGCCGAGTTCGGCTTGAGGACCACCGTTGAGTGTTGTTGGCCATCTTTTGGAAGAACTCCATGGCTTTCTTTCCGCTCTTCGTCATGATCGTGTCTCCTAGTGTGGTGTCCACCAATTTGGCTGTCTTATCATTGAGCCCTTCGTAAAAAGCTTCTGCCTGTTCTCCTGGCGGAAAACCATGTCCGGGGCATGATCTCAACAGCTCTTTGAATCGATCCCACATCTCACTGAAGCTTTCATCAGGCCTTTGAGCGAATCTGATGATTTCTTTCCTTCTCTGCCTGATGACATTCGGAGGGAAGAAGTTTTCTAGGAATTCATTCCTCAATTCAGTCCATGTGCTTATGCTCTCCTTGTCCAGTGCAGTGAACCATGATTGTGCCTTTTCCCTTAGAGAGAATGCGAACAGACGCATTTGGATGGCACTCTTGCTGACTCCCCCGATTTTGACAGTGTTGCAGAGCATCAAGTACTTATCTAGATGGGCATAAGGATCCTCAGTAGGTCTTCCTCCGAATTGATTTTGCTGGACCATCTGCACCAATACGGTCTTCAGCTCAAAATTATTGGCATTGATGCCAATCTTGAAATCTGTCTCCCTGAACCGAGGTTTATACCGATTTTGCATGGCTTCCTCTTCTTCCTCATCGTCAGACTCTTCCGGAGGATCCTGGTTGCCATCCTCTCCGTTGTCGAGGTTGTCCCTTTCCAGAATGAGTTGTTGGATTTGCGCTCTCATGGCTTGGATGTCTTCGAGAAGCACAGCCTGTTCCTCGGCAGTTAACATTGGTGGAGGCGGTGGTGCGTTATCTCCCATCGCGTTATTACTTGAGCTTTCCTGAGCACGCTTGTTCCTTCGGATCTTTCTGCAAGTAGCTTCAATGTCCGGATAGTAATAAAGCGGGTCCTTTCCTCTGGCTCTTGTACTCATGCACTACCTGTCCAGCAAAGGAGGTAGTGAGATGAAACTGGAAATAAAACGAAACAAACTTAAATAAACAACGGAAATTTGGAAAAACAGAGGCGACGTCGATCGCTTGGACCTAGCGTCGATCGACGGAAAGAATCCACTTCATCGATTGACGCGGCATCCTCGTCGGTCGACGGCGGGTACGAAAACTTGAAGAAATTACAGGAAACATAAAAATTTACAGCCTAAAGCAATATTTCAATCACAGACTTAATAGTAAGATTTATTCTATTCTATTCCCCGGCAACGGCGCCAATTTGATCACTGTAATTTCTACAGATTAATTATAGAAATAGTGGCAAATAAATTTGTAAACCCTAAGGTTATCTATCCAGGGGAATGAAACAACGAAAAATCCTTAAATACTAAGTCAGGCGTTCTTGAAAATACTGGTTAGGAAAATCAGATAAAAGATTTGTTGTTTTGAAAATCGAAGTACTTGCTAATGAAAATTAAACAGGAAATTGAAAATATTTTGAAGTCAAATAAGAGAAGCACAGATTCCAGGGATATCTACCTATCAAGTATGACATGTATGAATGAATCGATTAATTCCCAATTTTAATTCCTCTTCGTAGTGAAACATCAGAAAGGTATTACGAACTTCTTTGTTGGACAATTCGTAAAGTGGATTAATCAATTACCTTTCTCCGCTCGGTCTCAAGATAAATTAATTAACTCCAAAGATCTACAGATTTATTCCTACAATTAATCTCCTTCAGTTACGACAAGAAATAAGATTATATTGTGAAAATCTCTTTCCATTGAAAACTATCACAGTTACGTCTCAAGTAATCAACTAGATAATCCTAAGATGTGGCCAACAAATCAAGATTATGAATAAACACAGATCTCACAAACTACGAAGGGAAAGGGAAAATAATTCAATTAATCACAACATGTATACATTGATAGTTCGAAACCCTAGAATCTGAGAAAGAGATTAGTTACACATATTCAGAGTAATATTCATCATAGAAAGATAAAACCTGAATTGCATAAAAACTTGGGTTGGAATGTCTTCCCACAAAACTCTGTCTTCAAACATAAACCCTAGAACTCTTGGAATCTCTAAAATCTGAAATCTGGAATAAAACATATAAAAGCATACCTAAAACTCGATTTTACAAGGCTATTTATAGAGGTAGAGGTGTATCATATCAAATCTAGGACTAAAGATATGCATTAATCTCCAAATCAGATCCAAATTAGGTTTCCCGCTTTCGCGTCGACCGTGGCTATATGGCGTCGATCGCGTCTCAACTTCTTGCCTCGTCGACCGCTTCTGAACAGCGTCGATCGACGCGGCCTCCTTCTTCCATCGATCTTCTTCGTGGAGCGCTTGACTCCTTTTTGCCTCGTCTTCCTCCTCCGAACTCCGATTGACCCGATTCCAGTTGCGTTGGAGAGCTAACTCAAAGAATCATCCATTTCCATGCGCCAATAGCCCGATTTCCTCTTGTGGAAAAACTCTTCACTGCTACTCTTACACGTCACTGCTTCCGGAATGGTTTTCTCGTGAGTTTAGGCCTAAAAACCTGCATAAACATCAAAACACATCTAAAACCACCTAATATTGATATCATGCATAAAATATATATATAAACTCAATAAAACTACATAAATTAGTATAAAAATAATATATATAAGTGAGTGAAATAACGAGCTTATCAACCGCACAAATTCTGGATGCTGCTAATCGGATAATGCATGAGGAATTATGCTATCAGGCATATGTTGCTGCGAGTACTAGTCACGCACAGCAATCATCTATTACAACGAGTCAAGAACTCGTTACGACTACTTCCTTCAATGCCATTCCCATAACCTCACTTCAGATACCCTTTCCATTGACTGCGGAAATAGCTGAAGCCTTTAACTCTTATTTGCAAACAGCCATTGATGGAAGAGTAGAAGCAGCTACCACTCATTTGAGAAGAGAAGTTGATGAGATACGGGGAGATGTATCCCATATACAATCAGAGGTCGCTGACAACAAGTTGGCTATTTCTGAGAATAAAACAGGTCTGGAGGTTGTTCAAAAGGAACTAGCAGAAACCTGGACGACCTTAACTAACACTGTGGTGGCCTATGGTACAAACTTTTTGGCTGCAATCAAAGAGGGGGAAGAAAGGAGAAAAGCTAACCAGGAAAGAAAGAGAAAAGCAGATGAGGAGTTAGCCGCAAGGACAGAGGAATTAAGGAGAAAAGAAGAAGAAGTGAAGGAGGAGTCAAGAAGAAAAGAACTAGAAGCTAAATTAGAACTACAAAGAAAGAAACATGAACTTCAACTGCAAAAGATTGCAATAGAGCAGGAGAAGCTGGCTAAAGAACTGGAGCGTGAGGCTGCTGAAAGAGAAACTGGAGCAAATCTTCTTGAGAACTTCATGAAGTTCACCATGGAGAAATTTGCTGATATCCAGAAGTGTAACTCATCGAATTCAGCGGACAGTGAAAAGGAGAAACCAGCACCCGGCTCATGAACGACAAGGTTCAATTTTTTTTCCTTTACTGCCTGAATCCAATTTGTATTTAAACTTGCAATATCATATATAAAATTGGATCAGACTTAGACAAATTCTCTTTGTCCATCTCTGATTTTTATTGGTGTGTTCTAGTTGGTTTACACCTCTGGTGTAGTCAACAAACTTGCATGTGGACATGAAGAATAACATTTTGATTGATGAATGCTTGCTGACTTCATGAATGCTAGAATTTCTAGCATATTACTTTTATGCAAACATTTACTTATATTTAATCGAGAAATATTCCCCAGCACCTGTTGAGGGGGAATTTGACTTCAACATTTCTGTTGCTTGAACCTAGTTGGAAAAACTCTGTGTCAGATTGATAGAATAGCATAGACTTGTAAAACACAGACATTCTTCCACTTATGGTCAGCAAATGATAGTAAGCTTTGATCGCACCAAAAAGGGGGAAATTGTTGGGAAATTATCCCTAAAATCTCCCTGAGGACTTGTTTGTAAAAGGTTTTGTTGGATCAAACCTTATTTAGTTGGTCGATCATTTGCCGAAATCTAGAGAGTCTAGCACACTTTGTAAAGTCCTGTATAAGTTGTACATTGAGTTCTAATAGACTAGTGTGCTGAGAAGAATCCCTAGCAGACACAAAGCAGATGATATCAGCATTCAACTTACAAACTGCTAGAGAAGCAAGCCAACACAGGATTACTAGCAAATGGGTGAACGCTCACTAGACAGAATGCCAAGGAGTTAGCATTCGGACCTTTCAGGAATGAATAAAGAATCGCAAATAACGGAAGTCAAAGGATCACAAGGAATATATTTTTAGAAGATTCTAGCTTAGCAAAGCAAAAGAATCAAATTTGAAGCTGGACTGCGACTCTGACAAAAAGCTCACGCAAAAGGATAAGACTTTCCCGAAGTGGCTAGGAAAGTACAAGTCAAAAACAAAAGTGAATGTCACAGACAAAGCTCTTACGGATCAAGGAGCCGTTGAGTCTAACGGATAAGGAGATTCAAAGTTTGAATCTCCACCTATAAAAAGAACAACTTGACTACTTAAAAAAAACTACTTACTTCAACGACTGACTGTTTTCACTCACGAACACTCAAGCAAGAGATTTCTTTGACAAAGTGAAAAACAAAAAGTAGTCTGTTGAGAGCCGCATGAAAGTACATTCAAAAACTCTCAACAACCAGAAGTGTCGCTCATTTGATACACTGACACTTCATTGAAGTTATTCTTGATCGCAACCAAGAATAGTTCAATCATTGGGATTCCTTTCTTTTCAGAAAGAATCCAACAGTCGAACACCTGAAAAGCTCAAAGACTAAGACGGGCGTTTAGCCGCATTCAAGAAAAGTCAGGAAGTGACTCTAAAACTTTCACCACAGGCAAGGCAAGAGTTTCGAAGGTGTGCCCTTGACCCAGCCAAACCTTATCGGAGAAGTTCAGATCAACGGAGGATAGCTGTCAAGTAGCCAGGCCGAAAGCTCACTGCCTACTTAACTGGAAAGGCGAATCCTTGTAATCTGTATACTTTTCTAGTGGAATTCTTAGCGTTTCGGCTAAGGAGTGGACGTAGATCATTTGGATCGAACCACTATAAAATTTGGTGTCATTTACTATTTTATTATATTACTGTTCCAAGATTATTTTGAAACCTAGCAACAGAGTTGCTAGAGTATATCTGAACACAAACTTAAGACATAACTTGAGCTAGCTAACTTTTGAAAAACAACGATAAGTGCAAGAGATATAAAACTATTCCGCTGCATTTTGTGTTAAGTTATCAACACGATGACTCTGATATTTCGGGACCAACATTAAGTTTTACATAGGTCCTGCCCTTGACTTGACTGTAGCTGAATCAGACTAAGGACTGCGAAGCAACAGAGGATAGTTGTGGAGTAGCCAGGTCGAAAGTTCACTGTCCTACTACATGGGAAAGACTATTCCTTGTACTTTGTATACTTTCTTAGTGAAATTCTTAGCGTTTCCGCTAAGGAGTGGACGTAGATCTGTTTGGATCGAACCACTATAAATATCGTGTTCGTTTACTGTTTTATTACGCACGAGCTTTTAAATCTAGCAATCATATTGCTAGTGTATAACTATGAAGAAACCTTAATCATCCCTGAGCTTAAATAATCTTCAAAGGAAAACCTAAGTGTAAGTGACGCTAAATCATTCCGCTGCATTTCGTGTTCTTGTTTAAACACGACGACTCTGGTAAATCAGGACCAACAATTGGCATGCCTTCCTACTCCGATGGCTATATATGAGCCTCCCACCTCAGACGCTGAAGAGGAAGCTGCTGATGAGGAAGTTGCTGGTAAGTCTTAGCATGTCTTTCGACCAAATGATGACATCTCAGATATCTCCGGTCATAATTATCAAGCCCTTGAGCTCTAGTACTTTTCATAGGGATATCCAGACGTATATTAAAGCTATGGTGGATGCTTTGGAGGAAGCCAAGGTGGAGGAAAAAGTTGAAAAGGTCAAGGAAGAGCTTCCCCAAACTTTACAACAAGACTTTGCATCTTTCTCCTTTGATCCATTGCTGCGATCAAAGAGGGGGAAGATCGGAAGTTGGCTGAAGAAGAAGAAAGGCTGAAAGAAGAAGTGGAAAGAAGAATACGCCTTGAAGCTCGTCGAAAGCTGGAGGAAGATCTGAGGAGGGAGCAGAAAGATGAGGAAAATGAAAAAAGGAGGAAAAAGGAGAAGAGGGAGAGGATTAAGAGGGAAGAGCAAGATGCCCTAGTGGACAGATTCATGAAAATCACTGCACAATCCATCAGTAATCTGACCAAGGCCACTGAATCTCCCAACTCTAAGAATTCTAACTTTGACTCTTCCGCGACCAAGCAATAAATTATTCCTATCTTTTAGTTTTTGTAAGTTTTTTTTTTTGTTTTTGGTGTTGTTTTCGGTACTCATCTGCTGATATCATTAATGGATACTTACTCAGATTGACGACAACATCTCATTGTCCAGTTCTGCTTATTTAATTAGCTGAACTTACACATTTTGTGTAATTTGCAAATTGCATGTGGATGCTGAGCTTATGTGTGTGTTCGATTTACTATTGCTCTGATTCATGTGTGTGAATGTTGCTTGTGCTTACTTGCTTGCTAAATTTCCAGCAATTCATTAAGTTAGTCACTTATGCTAATTTTTATCGAGCAATACCCTTCGTATGTTGAGGGGAATCTTTTTCGAACACTTGTTGAGTCTAAGGAAGTTAACATACTAAGTTATACTGCTCGATATATATTGTAAACTAAGAAGTCTTCTTTCCCATGATTAGTAAGTCAGAATTAGGGCTTTGATAGCACAAAAAATAGGGAAATTGTTGGGAATATGCTACCCCTTTAGATCATATTGATTATTCTATTTGTAATAGTTTTGGAGCATCAAAACTAGATTATCTAGTCTCTAGCAACTTAGATATGTGTCAAAATTGTAAAAGTCCTGTATAGGATGTTTATGATCAAGTTGTAATAGAGCTAGAAGAAGATGGCAGAACATTGCCGAAGATTTCAGCAAAGTACAAAGATTGCTAGAAGATTCAAACATGCTGAAGGATTCAGCAAATACGCAAAGAATGCTAGCAAAAAATGAAGTCTTGGAAGGCTAGCAAACAATGAAGTCTCGGAAGGCTAGCAAACATATGAAGATTGCTGAAGGCGCTCAACGAACAACAAAGTTGCTAAAGGATATAGCAACCAGAATGCTGAATCTCAGCTAGGTTGCTGAAATCTCAGCAGACAAATAGCAAACTCAACAATATGATCCGATAGCAATCAACAATCATCTGAAGCCGCTAGACTAAAGGATCTCAGATTTCCAAAGTTTAAGGAATCTCCTAAATCGAAAAGCTGACAATCAAGAGACAGAAGGGAATTTCCAGAAGTTAAAGGCAAAGACCCATTCTGAAAAATCAACTAAATGACGAAAGAGTTAATCAAACGAAGGAAGAGATCTGAAGAGTCTCTATGTTTTTAGGAAAAAAAAAGAAGGAGGTTGGCGGTTCGATCAACAGTGTCTAACGGACAAAGAGATTCAAACATCTATCTATAAATAGAAGGATTCACAGAGTGACAAAAAGTTCGGCCAATTCAAAAGTTCAACACTTTACTTATAAATATATGCATTGTTGGTCCCGAAATCAGAGTGCAATATGTGCAACAGAAGGTTTTGTGTATGCAGCGGAAGTAAAGATAAGCACAAGCACTGGTTCGTTTAAATAGAGCAAAGTCTGTTTTGTGTGTAGTCAGTTTAAGCTTAAGTCTCTATTCCATCTTAAGTCAATTTCACAGAGTATACTCTTCAATACTTGGACAAGTATTGAAGGTTCAAATAGTCAGTTTGTGAAAAAGAAAAATAGAACAAGTATAAGGAAAGCAGTAATGCAGCACCCAAAGATTTATAGTGGTAATGATTTCAATATCCTATATCCACTCTTCTGACCCAAGGTCTGGATAATTTATTAATTGAATACAAGCCTCCTTATGATCTATACACAGTCCGTGGCACCTCCGTCCTCCGGTCAGCTGTGGCACTCGCCTATGAACTCCTTGTAGACTCATTCTTCAGGTTGAAGTGGGGACGCACCCCGCAGCCTCCTTCCTGGTGGGTGGATGTTTACTAATTCTTCCCAGAACGGTTGGATATTTAAAGGTTCTTCCCAGAACTCAGATGGCTGGCATACGCCTTGATAATCAGAATCCCAGACTGGGAAACTGACTGCTATGAATATATCTCAGAAAGATATATTCACCAAACTGAGCCTCAGCTTAAAGCTTCAGCCTCGTGCTAAGAGAAGATGGCACGGTGGGTAACTTGAGTTGGAGACTCAAGTCTCGTGTTTAGAACAAGAAAAACTTCGAAAGAGTTTTTGTGGGAGAGATGACCTGAATATGCCTTTTTTCTCTTTAGACTAGTAGATTTTGAATTTTGTTCAGGAAACCTGTTAAGGTTGAGAGGGCAGGTCTTTATATAGAGAGGATAGCCTATGGCTATTTGAATTTCTATCCGTTAGACACATAAGTCCAGACATTAGACTCATGGATTATATTGTCCAATCGTAGCCCATGCCTCAGGTTTCCTTTCTGCTCTGCTCATTGTCAGTGTACTATACACTAACTTTATGTCATACTCCTTTACAGCCTGAGGAACCCAGTTTGGATAACCTCATACTGACTGAGGCATTTTACAAATGCCTGAGTCTGACTGAGGCTACTTATACTAACTTTTGACAGTTAGTACAGCTTAGCCCACATACTGACTTCCCACGGTCAGTATGGTAAAACCTCATACTGACTTTCCATAGTCAGTGTGGAAAACACCCTCGTACTGATTTCTCTGCATCAGTATGGTAATCCCTTAAACTAACTTCTCCTTAGTCAGTTCGGGAAAGCCCTCATACTGACTTCTCCTTGTCAGTATGGATAGACCTAAAACTGAATGCTCCGACTCAGTTCTCGATTAAGGCTAGGCGTGATGATAGTCAGTTCTTGAGCTTTCTCCATCGCTTGATCTTTAGTCTAAGTTCTATTACAACTCAATCAATCCTATACAAGGATTATAGTTTAGAATTCTAGAAACTGGAAAAACTTACTAAGATGGCTTACATTCTTTGACCCACCAAAACATCAAAAGTAAGGAAGGATTTTCTCTAACAAAAATCCTAACAATTTCCTCCTTTTTGGTGTGGTCAAAGCCATCTGGAACCTAAGTTGATGAGGTGTGGATAACTTTAGAGTTTTTACAGTTTTGACAATTTGTCGCATAAACTCAGAAAAGTTCCCTCTCAATGTCAGCTTTTTACATAAGATCTTCTCCTTAAACTTGGAGAGATATTGCTCGATTGATTTTTCTAGTCAGTTTAGAGCAATTAAATCTTAAGAAGGGGAGAGATAGAAACCCGCTGATTACACTGGATTGTGTAAGTTCAGGAAGAATGAAGACCTTTGTTGGACAAAAAGAGATTGTCATCAACAAGTCATTTATCCTTTAATAATTTTCATTACAAGTACTAGGATAAACCAACAAAAAGAAACCTATTACAGAACTATTTTTCAAGTCTATACTAGGCTGCTTCCGATCTTGAAGATTTCTTCAAACTGGTTGCTATTGTAGCCTAGGTAATGAGGGAAGCCGACTCGATTCTAAGGTCAGCTTTGCAAGAATTCCCTCATGCCGACTTTCAGCAGCTTGTGAGGTGGTAGTGCTGCTTAGCACTTTCTGGGAAGGAAAGATCAAAGATTCCTCTTCCCACCTCCGGGCTCCTTCTTCATTTTCTAGTCTCTTCTTTATGAGATAAGAGACGTAGCGAAGAAGTGTTCTTCGTGGTCACACCCCGTTGCTGGCGTTCCACTGAATCAGCAATCGTGAGGCGTAATCCCTTTAGAAAGAGACGATAAGGGTAGAAGAGATCTTCTGATTTCTTTTACTCCTTCTACAACCTTTTAGGCTCTCTCATGCTGAATTTTTTGAAGTCTTCTGCACCTTCCATACTTCTTTTCCCCCCTCTTTGACTGCACCCAAAAAGGGTGGTGAGTTTATATTTGGAGGTTTAGGTTCTAACACCATTTTCCCGGGACCGAGGGAAGTTTTGGTGAAGACAAAGTAAAACTTGGAAGGAAGGGTTCAACAATGGAGATTTTTGGAGAAAGGTTTTTTATTTTTTTGTGATTTCTTTTCAAAAAGTTTTTCACACACAAGGAATTTGAAATCCCGCGTTTAAAAATTTCAGGAACTGACTAAGAGTTAGTTTCTAAACTGAGAGTTGGAACTCAGTTTAATTCCGCATCCGTCTTTTGAGATCTTCTATGTGCGAACTAGAAATTGAATGCCTCTTCATTTGTCAGTTTGAATGAAGATAAGTTTATGCTCTTTGGATGTGTTGATGATTCCCTTTTTACATACTGAGTGGAGCATCGAGTATTGAAAACTGAGAGCTTGGTCTCAGTTTTATTTGCCATTACTCTTCTCCAATAAGGACTTCATCAACTTCCTGTAGACCCATTTTATGCAGAGCTCCTTAAATCTGGTCTCTGGGAGTGGTTTGGTGAAGATGCCAGCCTGTTGATTTTCAGTACGGATATACTCCACTGAAACATCTTTCTTTTCGACATGGTCTCTGATGAAGTGATGCCTCATGTCGATGTTCTTTGTTCGGGGGTGATGAACTGGGTTCTTTGTAATTCACATTGCACTACTATTATCACAATATATTGACACACACCAGTTTCTACATCATAGTTAAGCAGTTGTTGCTTGATCCAAAGCACTTGAGCACAACAGTTGCAGCAGCAACATACTCAGCTTCAGTTGTAGACGTGGCAACTGAGTGTTGTTTCTTGTTGAACCATTTACAAGCTTATGACATAAGAACTGACATGTTCCACTTGTTCTCTTCCTGTTGATTCTGCATCCTCCAAAATTTGCATTTGAATAAGCATTGAGAGTCAGTTCGTCAGATTTTGGATACCAAATACCTAATGCCTTAGTTCGTTTTAGGTATTTAACTTTGCATCAGTTTGGAAATTTTTTTGCACATATCCAAGTTTCTGCATTCGAATATGATGTCATCGACATATATCTGTACCAGATGGATGTCTGCTCCATCCTTAATTCTGAAAAGTGTTGTGTCGATTTTGCCTTTTTGGAAACCATTCTTGAAGAGAAATTGAGGCGGTGCCTCATACCAGGCTCTGGGTGCTTGCTTCAACCCATAAAAAGCCTTCCTCAGTTTGTAAACTTGGTCTCCTTCTTCAAAGCCAGGGGCTGTTCCACATGTACTTCTTCTTTCAGCTCCTCATTCAGAAAGGCACTCTTTACATCCATATGAAAAATTGTGATGTTGTTGCGCGCAACATAAGTAAGGAATAAGCGGATTGCTTCAACTCTGGCCACTGGAGCAAAGGTTTCATCGAAATCAATTCCTTCACATTGAGCATATCCTTTTGCTACCAGTCTTGCTTTATTCCTTTCAATGTTCCCAATTTCGTCTCTCTTATTCTTGAAGACCCATTTTGTGTCGATAACTGACTGATGAGTTGGTCTGTCTACTAAGTTCCTGACCTCATTTCTCTTGAATTCAGCAAGCTCCTCTTGCATTGCATTGATCCAGTCAGTTGACTTCAGAGCATCTCAAATTTTCGTCGGCTCTGACTCCTGAGATATGAAGCAGGTCAGTAATGCACTTCCTTGTCTCGTGCGAACTGAATTTGTAACATTGTCGAGCATAACTTCTTTAGGATGGTTTCTTAACCATTTTGGCTTTTGGAGCTGGGTAACTTCAATAGTTTGAACGAAATCTTCAAGGTACTCAGTACCGTCTGCTCCAATACTAGAACTCCAAAAAAGTCAGTATGACCGGAGTTTTTTTCTTCATGGATGACTCCCATATCTTGGATTCCATGATTTTCTTCGGTCGTACACGGTTGGGAATCTTTAGGGTGAGTATTTTCTCCTTCAGTGAGGTCAGTTTGAGTTGGCGACTCTGTTCCAGTTAGACCCTCAAACTGAGCTCTGTTTTGATCTTCTTAAGTTCCCCCTTGATTAATGCGTGGGAGCATCGTCAATGAGCCAAAAGCTTTTGTAAGGTCGATTGATGGGTTGACCTCATCATCTGGAGCCCTTGCGTGATCATCTATTGATTTGGTTTGAGAAACATGACTTTGATCCTCTTTATCAATACACAATTTCTCATTCTGTTGTTGAGAACAACATCACCAAGTTCCAGTTCTTTCAAGGTTCTGCGCACTAAAATAGACTCATAAAAAAAAACAGAGCATGTTACTTCCACAAGTCTTGTTGTCTTGTTGAGTACTTTATATCACTTGTATGAAGAATGTCCATATCCAAAGAAAACTCCTTCATCAGCCTTGGGACTGAAAGTATTCACTTTCGACTTTCCATTGTTAAGGATGTAACATGGTAAACCAAAAGCATGAAGATGAGCTGTAGAAGGCTTACGACCATTGAATACTTCATATGGGGTTTCGTGATGGCGACTGTTGATGGCGCTTCTGTTTTGAGTATAGCATGCCATCATCAAGACTTCTCTCTAGTAACCTTCTTTCAAGTTAGCTTCGGCGAGCATTGTCTTGACTGCCTCCTTGAGTGTCCTGTTTCTTCGTTCAGCAAGGCCATTTTGTTGAGGCGTCCTTGGAGCTGACTTCTCATGAGCAATGCCAGCAACAACACAGAAATCCATTAGTGGACCATTGCAAAACTCAGTTCCATTGTCAGATCTGATTCTTTTGACAGTGACTCCTTTGTTGTTTTGCACTTGAATGATGAGCTCTGGAAGTAGGATCTTCACTTCATCCTTGGTTGTCAGCAGCCTTACCGAAGTGTATCTGGAGTAATCATCTACTACAACAAGAGTGAACCTTTTCCTACAATGGTAGGCGGCTTGATTGGTCTAAATAGATTCATTTGAAGAAGTTCAAGAATCCTGTCTGTGCTTGTTGTGATGGTTTTATTTTTTAATGAAGCTTTGGTTTGCTTTACCATCTTGCGTGCTTGGCAGAAACCATCTTCTTTCTTGAAACTGACTTGTGGTAGTCCTTCCACAAGCTTATGTTTGGCAAGATGTCTGATTGACTGGAAATTTAGGTGGCTAAGCCATTTATGCCATATCCAGTTGACTCCTTCTTGGGATGAGCTCATTGCGACAAGGCATGTGTCTGGCTTTCCGCTGTCCCAATCCACATAATAGAGACTTCCTTTCTTTACACCTTTTAGCACAGTCTCTTTAGAGTCTTTGTCATTGATCCAGCATTCTCCTAACTAACTCACACTCAGCAGATTATAGTTAAGATTGGTGACCAAGGATACATCATTGATGATAATTCCATTGCTCTTCAAGCATCCTTTGCCGATTACTCTACCTTTTTAATCATTTGTGGTCCTCTTGTCATTCTCAATTTTGAGAGAAGATTACTGTCACCGGTCTTATAAGCTGAACATCCACTGTCCAAGATCCATGCTCTTTTCTTCTTTTTAGATTGACCTTGGTGACTCTGCACCTGCATAACATATCACGTTAGACAAAAGGTACCCGTGTTTTAGCAGGTCCTGCAGGGTTAGTGTTATGGATCCATTTTTTAGGAATCCATACTTGTTTCACCTTATATCTAGGTGTTGCACAGTCCTCTACCATTATCTTCCTTTTCAAATGATTCAAGCTATTTCTATGCATGCTTGGTAATAGAAGGTGAGTGTATGAAACCTGACCTAAAACTGAGTATCTAGAAACAGACTTCCTAGGAACTGACTTACATGCAACTGAGTTACGTTTGGGTTCACAGAAACTTGGTCCGGAGTGTGTAGTCTCTCTATTCCTGAAGTTAGAGTGTAGATTGGACTGAGACCTTGTATAGATGTTCTTTCTATACGGATAAGTTATGTACTCATAAGTTGAGAACCTCGGATTCCTAGAGTCCGAAAATGAAACTGACTTTCTGTAAAGTTCAGTTTTAGCTGTTGAAGTGGGTTTTCTAAAGTTATGAGCATATTTATTACCCCACTTCCTAGGTGTGATGAGTTTCATCTCAGGTTTGTTTGACTTAAAAGTCAAATCTTTTCTTAGCTTGGGTGTTGAGGTCAGTTTTGAAGCTGACTGTTCCCTTCTTTCCTGATTAGCCTCAGAGGAGTTCTTGCCCATACTGACTACTCCTATACCTAACAGCTTGACTTCTAAACTGGAATTCTTCCTAAATTGATGATTCGAGACTTTCCCAGTTTTGAAAGTAGAAGTCTGATTGCTTAAGTTACTCTCTGTAAAGCCTAATCCTAACCTATAAGAGGAATGTCAATGTAAACTTAGAGCTTCTGAAACTTTGCTAGTACTAGAGTAGAGTGAACAAATAAGTTTTTGATCACTAGCAATTTTCAGTTTATGAGATGCGCATTCTTCAGAAATAGATTTAAACAATTCAAGTAACATCGAATGCTCTTCTCTAAGTTTAGCTAAGTCTTCACTTACTGACTTTGATTCTTGGATCTCTTCAGTCATTTTTGAAACTTTCAGTTTCAGTGAAGCATTTTCACATGCCAAGACATTTTTAACTCATAAAACTTAGTAAATCCTCTATTCAAAGTATCAAGAGTAACACCCTCTAAATCTGAGCAATAGGATTCATAGTTATCTCTATGCATGCTATAGGAATAGAAACTGAGTTAGAAATGTGTACCGGGGTATTAGACTCTGTTTCAATTTCTTCCTGATGTCCAAGATTTGCCATCAACACCAGGAAAGCTTCTTCCACCGCCTCATCGTCTGATGTGTAGTAGCCATCGTCATTGTCTGAGATGTCAGGCACCTCAGTTCTGGTAAGTATGGCCTTAACAACTGCCTTGGAGGCTTTCTTTTCGAACACCCTCTTCAAGCGCTTCCTTTCCTCCTTGGAAACTAATGGGCACTCATACTTGAGGTGATCTGGAGAGTTGCATTCAAAGCAACCTCTGGGAGGTCTGTCACTGAACTTCAGTTCACTTGACTGTGAACTTTCCTTCTTAGATTTGGCTATCTCAAGAAGTCTAGTCAGCTTCCTCATTTGCTCTTCAAGCTCTTCAACTGAGCTCTATTCCTCCTTTTTGTTGGGATATGTATACTGAAAAGCATAATTGATCAAGCATTTGTA
>JAPKLW010000957.1:151388-181075 GCA_026898455.1 Plectranthus barbatus | reverse complement strand
TTTCTGGATTTCGCATTCGTGTTCGGTCTCGACTTTGTTAATTGTGCATGAATATAGTTTTTAAAAAAATATTTTATTCAGATCGACGTTCATTTTTACATTTATATTGTGCATCTTTAGTGTTAAATTTCTGCAGTTTTCTATCTTTCAGGCTCATTTTTTCCAAAGTGTGTTGATGAGATGAAACGTTTTAAGGGCAGAGTTTTTAGAACTGTTGATGATGGTATTGAGTTTTATAGGGACTATGTTCGTGTTGCTGCTTTGAAGAAGAAGATGTTTAAATTTTTTTAATTCGTATTTATGTGAAAATGAAGTAAATCAGGCTAAAAATGAAGTAAATTGGGCTAAAAATGAAGTAAATCTGGTTTAAAATGCAGGTTGCTGTTTGTGTTCTAGTATTTTTACAGTTTTAGCCTTTAAAGGCTAAAACTGCAGAATATTGGGGCAAAAATGCCGCATTTTTCAATTTGTTGAGAATGAATCCTTTTCGTCGATTTGATGAGATGGACGTGCGAGATCTATTCTTATTTCTCATAGTAACTTCTATTCTCACCTGATCACTACCCTATATATATATATATATATATATATATAATTCAATCCACTTGCAACCAAGAAAAATTTCATTTTTCACACAATCATTTAGAAAATGAATAAATACATCTCGGTGAAAGCAAGAGTAATCCAAAATTGAAAATTAGAAATAAATATCAAAAGTTGAGAGCTTGATGTGTGTTGTGACCACTATAATTAAGAACTTTTAATTTTACCATTACATCATTGATGACGGAATCGAAAAGGGCTGAGTAGCACCAAACCCTATCCCATAGGCCTCATTAGACATTGAAAGTTCATTGTTATTGTTATCGATGTTTGGTTGAATATTTTATCAATAAGTAATTAATTATGGAAAACTATGAAAAATACCCTAAACTATTAGTCAACTATGAAAAATACCCTATTATTTTTCCTTCCTTGAATTATACCCTAATGTTTCATTTTGTCAATTAAAAATACTCTCAACTATAAAAAATACCCCAATGTTTTCTTTATCATTGAATTATACCCTAATATTTAGGGATGTCCATCGGGCTAACCCGTCGGGTTTCGGGTCAGTCCTATAGGGCTGCGGGTTAATCGATCCGGGTCAAAAATGGACTAATCTAATGGGACGGAGAGAGTATAATGATTAATTTAACTATTAAAATATATTATTTTTAATTTTAGCAATATTTAAATATATTTTAAATTCGTAAATAAATAAACTTAACTCTGTATTTAATACTATTTGAACTAAATACAATTATCTAACTTAAAATTTAATTAATATATATGATCTTAAATATCAAAGTAGATTTTAGTACCATAATTATGATAGATATATTAATAAAAAAGTAACCGGGTTAATCGGGCTAACCCATCGGGTTTCGGGCTTTGGGTTATTTAGTCTCATGCTATTCGGGCTAATTTTTTTTCGGGCTAAAATATTTTGACCCTAACCCGTATTTTAGCTTGGGTTAATCAGGCCAACCCGCGGGTTTCGGGCTAAATTGACATCCCTACTAATATTTGATTTGATGTTAAAATTTTTATGAATCATAAATTAAATAATATGTGACATTTCCATTTCTTTGGTATATATGTGACATATATTGTATTAAAATTTTAACAACGTTAGCGACGTAGGGTATTTTTAATTGATAGAAGCAAACATTAGGGTATAATTCAATGATATGAGAAACTTTAGGATATATTTCATAATAAAGGGTATTTTTAGTGGGCAAAATGAAACTTTAGGGTATAATTCAATGAAAAGCAAACATTAGGTAATTTTTCATAGTTGACCAATACTATAGGGTATTTTTCATAGTTTTCCCTTATGGGTGCAAGTACGGTAGCGGATTTAAGAAATTAGAACTAAGGGTACAAATATGTAAATAAATTAAAAAATATAAACAATTTATAATATATAAAATTAGATTTACTCCCGAGCAATATTGGAATTGAAATTTTATGACTTACAATACAATATTAATGTATCATTTACAAAATTATATGTTTTTACATTTTTAGTAATTATTTATACACATATTTTAATTTTTATTCATTAATATTATATAATAATTTATTATAATATAAATTATTTTATATACTATATGTCCAACAATATATGTAATTTAAGAAAATAAAAATAAGTAGATTAAACATAAAATCTGCAAAAATAGATTATTTCTTCACAAAATTATCCTATTAAAAATAATACTTGGTGTGATATAATATATTAAACAAAACATGACAAATATAATGCTTTATATTTCATTATTCTTTATTGTATATGTATAATATAATAAAAGAAATAGTAAATAAAATAAATATTTAAAATGAAATTGGAATTTTTGGAAGGAAAAGTGACAAAATTAATGAAATTATATGGAATGATTTTGTTAGGAAGTATTCTTATCTATTTGATGTGTCAAAATACTATATAGAAACCACAAATAGAAGCGTCTCTAGATTAGCTTAGTTCTCATAAACTTGTAAACTCATGTTATGATATATTGAGTTATAACAAAACTGACAAAGCTGATCAAGACATACTAGATGGAGACCCAAAGCCCTAGTTTGGATCGTATGAAGAAATGAGAGACTAGCTTCCAATTTGAAGCTGATGACTCAGAGAAACTGATCGAAGACACCGGTCTAGATCATCTCTTGTTTACAAGTTTAGTTTCTACTTAAGCGAAGTGTGAAAGAGAACAAGTCAGAAGAATTGTCAAAGATCATTCTTTAAGATTAGAGATTCATTAAAGACTGAAGAAGCATGAACCAGTTCAGATTTCTCGGACTAGTGGAGCCGTTTTGACATAAAAACAAAATATCAACATCCTGTGTCAGGAAAGGACGTAGCAGGTGCAGAACCTCAGGAAAAGTGCCCTGCTCTTGTCAGAAAGGAGACGCATCATATTGGACGTTGATCAAATATCTCTAAACAACTACAATTCGAAATGCTCATACTTCTTTTATATATACACGAAGTATTCAGAGTGGAAAAAATAGAAACTAGAAAAAACAATTACACTCTGCGCAAGTGAATACTCGAGCGTTTCTATCATCAATGCTAATTCTCAACCTACCATGCATCATTTCTTGAACACGAGATTCGCAACTTCTAAGCTTGAGTTATTTTATTGATGTTCTTTTTCTCCCAGAAAGAACACAACAGTCATTGCAGATCTCTAGGGTGTCTAGCCAACCAGTTCGATAGTTCGGGAGGAACTATAAAGCTCTCAACTACGGAAGAGGAGGCTGCGTGGTGTGTCCACGCTTCATATTTGCGAAGCCGAAGGAACTAGAGGCCTAGAAGAGTGAGCTAGTGGATTGGTAGACATTGGCATCTACCAGCTAGCGATAGATCGCATGACCATTCTGTAATGGAGGTTTAGAGAATTTTCAAATCACGGTTTGATCGCATGACCATTCTATAAATCCTTGTTCTTTACTACTTTTTACATTTATTCAATTCTAGTGTTGAAGAATATTTGAATTAAACTATAAAAATCCAACTCGCTGGCAAACAGTTTTCAGAAACACAAACTAGTCAAGAATCACCAGTTTGTGAGTGCAAGTTTGAACTTAAAACTCCCACTGCAAACTATTCTTACTTAGGTCTCGGGACCAAACAAGTGGTATCAGAACAGGTCGGTCTTTAGAGAATGAACTACTTTGAGTCGCTAAGGACCGAATCCATTTCCTTGCACTCTTTCTTTTGCTTTGCGAGTAGGTTTAACATCGATGATGAATATCGCAATGCTTCCACTATGTTCGGCGGAGAAGTTTGCCATACGAAAGAAGCGGTCCACCATCCAGCTCAAAAGTATACATCCAAAGATGGTTGACATCATTGATCATGGACCAGTAAAGATCATGAAGGTCAACATTCGGATCATAGGTATTGATGACCTAGGGATGATCGAGAATCCCTACTGCGAATGGTCACCAGAGGACAAATGGCACGCCCAATTGGACTCCATAGCTCATGAGCTAATCCTATCAGCTCTACCCGAGGCACTTGTTGATGATGTTATGCAGTTCAACAATGCTAAAGAAGTTTCGCACTATCTTGGAGGCTTGTGCCAAGAATCTGAACATATGAAGCGGAACAAGCTCCAGGTCTGCATCGTTAAATATGAATCTTTTCTGATGTTTTATGAAGAAAATGTAAAATCCATGGAGGCAAGATTCAACATGATTGTGAGCAAACTAAAGGCGCTGGACAGAGTATACTCAACTAGGGATCTCAACGCTAAAATTCTGTCTAAAATGCCAAAGGAGGACTGGTTTGTAAAAACAACCAGCTTAAAGGAGAAAGATTTCTCTAATATCTCCACAAAGGAGCTGTTTGCTGAACTCCAACCTTACAAGTGAGACATCTAAATGGTGAACAAGAATGAAGCCGTTCAAGTGGCTATTTCACAAACCCACCATACCAAAGATGCTGCATACTTTGTGAAAAAGGACACCAAGTAGAGGCCATGGAAGCCAATCCAAACTGACAAACCAGCCGGCCAGTCAAATTTTTTGAAAGAGACACCCTCCACCTCAACCTCCTACATGAAGGAAGGAGAGAGCTCTATAGAAAACAAAGGCCACGATGAATGCTCCCCAAATAGAGAACGAGATTCTTGAAGAGATCTCCTCGATCATGTTTCGAATGAAACTCTCCAGATCAACTTAAGTTTGAATTTCCACGTGTGGATAAAGAGGAGAGAGAAAGTCTCAAAAAGACTTTTGAGCGTAGAGATTCAAGGGTTGTTGCTAAGGCGATGCTGTCAAGAACAGACATGCCCGACATTCTTGAAAACAATGATGGTTGCATCACTTCAGACAAAGAGCCAGAGGAAGAAGCTCTGCTAGTATTTCTTGCTACAATCAATGAAGGAAATGACGACGATGCAGAAGCTGAGATGATCTTAACCGCAATGGGTGAAGAGGTAACTAATTCTCTACCACTTTCAATGTTTTCTGCATGCATATTTGACGACTCTGAATCATATTTCTGTAATTCAGAATGTTTCCCTCGATCAACTGTTATAAGAATTTTCAAAATTCTATGGGCTTAAAAATGTTTTAGCCGGAGAAAATTCTCGCTGAAAGCACAAGTTTCATTTTTTACCAATGAGATTGACAAGTCTCGGTTTGGCAGCGAGGAACTGACAAAACTTAAGAAAGAACACTCAAATCTTTTAAATAATTTTTAAATGTCTTAAAATGGAGTGTGATTCCTTGAAACAGTAAAACCTTGAGCATGAACCTTTTAAATGTTCCTTTGTGAAAAGTTCAAGAGAACTTGAAGAAGTTCTCTTTATTCAAAGAGACCCCAAGATAAAACAGGTCAAGGTTTTAATGAAAATAACTTAAGCAATTTTGCATCTTCTTCAAGTATAGAAAACTTGCTCTATAAAGGAAAATACCTATGATCAGTCAAGAATGAAGGGCAAAGAGGTAGCCTAAAATATCTAAGCTTTTGCTGGAAAGGCTGAATGTTGGACTGCCAGTAGCCTCAAACTGGCTAATCGGGAAGTGATCATGAGGCCGGTTCATCTGGAAAAGCTTGTAAGACATTATAATCATAAACTGGCTCAATCACTGATGCAGTAGAACTTATTTCACCTACCAGTCAAGTACTTGCTACTACTTCAACCCACGATATCCAAGTACAATCAAAAGTCGAATGGTTTACTATCTAGGAAATGTATTAAAACTAACAAAACTAACAACACATCCAATGCATCATCATGAAATCGATTAACAATCAACAAAAATAACCAAACACAATTCAAACTCCAAAAGCAAGGGAATTGAAATAGCAAGACAAACTTGATGAAATTACCAATATGAGAAACCTAGGACTTAGGTATGAAACATGAAATGGACTCAATTGACTATCAAACCTTATCAAACCTATTTAATCTCTAGTTGAGCTGATCGATCCACCCTACACAAGTTGATCCCCTTTACTACTAGATGATTAACCATAGATTACCTACGATACTTCAACTCTCAATCATCCTACCAATAAGTGCCTTCTTCTTCTCGTTATAGTGAATTTTAACATCTATGTTATAATCTATTCACGTTAGTTGGATCTGCATAATGGCCACAATCTAATCAACAATTTATTTAACACCTAGTGATTAGCCTGCAATGTAAGATAGGAACAAGCTCGAGACCAAAACAAACTCAACCGAGAAGTAAGAAATGCATTCATTTCATCAATCAAAGTCCAATACAATCATTCATACCCAAATCCTATAATAGCTCACCTTTCCATACCTTGTTGTAGAGAGAATTGAATTATAAAAGCATGAAATTCCATTACAAGGTAGAAGAATCTAATGTAGATTTTCCCAAATGTTGATCTTCTTGGTACATCCTCTAAAATGAGATGAATTTCATGGTTGAATTCGTTCAGGATGAGTGGTGGGAAGATATGAGGTAGTTCTTGTTGATAATCGTCAAAAAGATCTCCAAAATATATTTTTTCGCCTTTTTATAATAAGTCTCAGAGCTTGCATTTCGCTCGGAATGGTCTCGATTTCACCCAAAATGAGCCTTTGTCCCAATTTGGCAATTTATGTTTGATTTTGGCCAAAATTAGCTTCATTTTTGGGCAAAATAAGGTGTAGTCCATTGTAGAAAATTTGGCTAAATAGCCATTTTAGCCGAAATGAGGATCTGTCTTATGATTTTGTCTGTGCAACACTGATTTCGGCCAAAATGAAGGTCATTTCAGCCAAAATAAAGCTTTATCATGTTTTTTGGCCTTTAACATGTCATTTTGAGTGAAATCCACTTTTCTAAAACCTCCATTCCGGTAGAAATAAGCAAAAATTTGGCAAAAATGACATAAAATCTATCTAAAACCTATGATACGTCGGTGAAATGCATATTAAATGACCTAAAAATGTCTCATTCACACACACAAAATGCATACATTTCATACACATATCATAATCCCCTAAACTAGAACCTTTGATTGTCCTCAATCAAAATATAATAAAGCAATCACTTCTCCTAGTGCAATTCCTCATAGCTAATCACATTGAAATCGGCATGTATCATTCAAATGAGATTATCACCTTCATTTGTACAGTGGTTAGTACAAAAGACTAGAACCTCTTAACAATAATTGGTGAACAAGAAAGCACACTCCGTCACGTGTTTAGGGAAAAGCTACACAATCATAAGATATCGTGTTCCACTTCTATAAGATTGCATCTTATCTCACCACTATATCAAAACGAGATAATTTCTAGAATCAAAAAGTTCTTATTTTTTTGTGATAACGTGGTTGACTAAATTGTAGGTTGTTTTGGGCTGAAGGAACTAACCTCCTTCAAACACCCTTAACCCCTAACATGTGATCCTCATTCAACCAATCCCAAGGCATTTATTTCAATTTTCTTTCTTTCTTTTTCTTTTCCATCATTCATTTTGCATGAATTCTTTTTCAAACACACAATTTTTTTTTGTAGGTGCTCATTTTCCTTTGAGTTGCACGTTCATTAAACACAAGATTTTCTCACTTTTCTTTTCTTTTCTTTCAACACAAGATTTTCTCACTTTTCTTTTTCTTTCATGTCGTTCAATCGAGATTCTTATTTGAAGACATTCCCAACCCAACCTCACAACATTTGTATTCACCCTCCATTCTCTCATCCCTCAAAGTTGTTCCTAAGCATATATCAAAAGAAATTTCCAAAATAGCTCAATCACGGGGAACAATGGTATGAAAGACAAACAATGATCATCATAAGCACCTTATACTTTAATATGAAAGGTAGGAACTAGGAAACGATTGTCTAATATCATCTTCTAGTCAAAAGCTCATGCTCAAATAGTTAGAGAACGGATGCAAGTTCTAGTCATCTCACTCTCATTCTTGCCACTCACAATAAAATATATGACAATATCATGGCTCAAATCTCACGGCTTGTTGTCTAGTCTCAAGTATTAACACACACAAACTAGATATATCCAAAAGTTCAACCTCAACATGCCTCGGTCTCAATGATTCCACCCTATCATCGACTTAGGCAAAGATCAAACTTCATATGTTCATCACGATTATACCTCAAGTCAAAGTTGGGTGAACTGCTCAAGCAAGCACACAATCTATAGAACTAAGCTACAAATACAATGCATCTACATGGCGTGGAGTTAATGTTAGAAAATGTTACCCATCGACATCCACTCGATCAAACCGCACTCCCAACCTTATTTGTACCTGCTAAACATCACACAATTTTATTAAAGCAAGACTTCAATCACCAACAACATAACCTCATCAACTCAAATCCTCAAAACAACCATCATCAACATAAGATACTTATCAATGCAATCTAACCAAACATTACCACAAACCAATATTCATCAACAATTCAACTCTAATCAACAACAGCACGACCATTCATACCTCAAACCAAATCATAATGCATCAAATACTAACTCAATTTTAACATACAACATTCAACACAAGATCCAAGCCAATTACTTGCATCATCCAAATGATAAACCCCTTATCCAATCCTTCAAACTAATTACTTGCATCATCCCGTTGTGAGAAAAAGAATAATCTCATCCGGATATGGTCTTGAAGGATTTGATTGATATTGATGATGTTCGTGATCTAAAAAAATTGAGATATATGCCTATAGGGATCTTCGGTGAAACGACCATCATATTGTAAGTTTTGAATCATTTGGATGAATTGAGACTTGATCTCAAATTGAATTGCGTTTACTCCCATCCAAAATCCTCAACCATTGTCTTTCATAGTCGGTCAGAACAATTCCTTAAGAAGTCTCATCGGCGGTGAATTACATTCTTGAATGTACACTTTCGTCTCATTCATTTGCCTTTGCAATTCATTCACATCTTCACAGTCACTATTAGTTAGTTCTCCATCTCCACTTCCAATTTTTCCAACTCTCATCACCTCCTTTGCTCTTCCAATCTCCGAGCTTACGACCTTGTTAGAATACGAAATCTCGCAAAAACCACTTCAAACAATCAAAGAAAAGCAATAAAACTTGAACTACCAAAATAATTTTCGCAAATATTGCCTACCAACCTACTTATGAGTCCCCAACAAAGGTGCCAAAATATTATGTGTTATTTATTTGCACACAAACAAACACCTCACAAGAATAAAATTTATCAGATCCGTGAATTCAATTTTCCTACCAGTCAAGTACTTGCTATTACTTCAACCCACGATATGGAAGTATATTCAAAACTCGAATGCTTTACAATCTAAGCAATATATTAAAACTAACCAAACTAACAATACATCCAATGCATCATCATAAAATCGATTAACAATCAACAACAATAACCAAACACAAGTGAAACTCCAAAAGCAAGGGAATTGAAACAAGCAAGAGAAATTTGATGAAATTACCTGTATGAGAAACCTAGAACTTCGGTATGAAACATGCAATGGACTCGATCGACTACCAAACCTTCTTAAAACTATTTAATCTCTAGTTGAGTTGATCAATCCACCCTACACAAGTTGATCCCCTTTACTATCGATGATTAATCCTAGACTACCTAGGATACTTCAACTCTCAATCGTCCTACCACTGGGTAACTGCCAAAAGCCCGTGGATTATCAACTTAAGTGCCTTCTTCACGTTAGAATGAACCTTAACACCTATGTTTTGATCTATTCACTTTAATTGGATCTGCATAATGGCCACAATCTAGTTGATTATTTATTGAACACCTGGTAGTCAACATATAATGTAAGGTAGGATCAAGCTCGAGACCAAAACAAAATCAACCGAGTAGTAAGAAAAGCATTCATTTCATTAATCAAAGTCCAATTTACGTTTAGCAATTCATGTTTGATTTCAGCCGAACTTAGCTTCATTTCGGCCAAAATGAGGTGCAAACCTGATTGCAGAAAATTTGGCTAAATACCCATTTGTAGTCGAAATGAGGCCATGTCTCATGATTTTGTGTCAGCCACACTGATTTCAGCTGAAATGAAGGTCATTTTGGCCGAATGAAGTTCTGTCCTGCTTTTTGGCCTTCACCACGTCATTTTGGGAAAAATCCACTTCTCAAAAACCTCCATTCCGGTTGAAATAAGCAAAAAGTTGGCAATACTTATTCTTTTCAATCCTACGACACTTAAAACACTAATATAACAAAAGTGACATAAAATCTATATAAAACCAATGATATGTTGGTGAAATGCATATGAAATGACCTAAAATCTCTCATTGACACACATAAAATGCATACATTTCACACACGTATCAATCACAAACTGAGAGGAAGCCAGTCCGGCCCAAGAAATTAGTTAAGTAGTATGTTCCTACTACAAGGAAACTAGTTTTAATAATAAGTTTGATGAAGTAACCAGCTTCTGTAGGGTTTTTCCGTGAACCGAATCACCAAAACCAAACTAAACCAGATCGATTTATGGATATTGCACATAATCTAAATTCACAAAACCATAGCATGCTCCAATGAATTTAATAACCAGTATTGTGGATTGAGGGATTACCGTTATTCTGTCGAGTGTGATCCGATCTTTTGCGTTTGAATTCCAAACTCCAATTCAACCACGCAATTCAATTTTATCTGCCGAATCAGAAATTAGAAATCTAATTTCTAAGATAAATTCAAAAACAAAGAAAAGAAAGAAATAGGATTTATGTTCTCCAGATCAGATCTTCAGGGTTGTGTCCCAATGCTATTCAGATGTACTACTGGTGAGGACTCCGTAGATTTGTATTCTGAGCAGGACCAGAATCGAAATTCTCCTCTTTTTCTTCCCAAAAATGGCGCCTCTCTCTCTCTCTCTAGGTTTAGTGTGTTTCAACTGTGTTACAACTTATGAGAGAGAGCTGTCTATTTATAGACCTAGGGTTGTAAACCCTAATGGGCCTTTTTGGGCTCAATTCAGCATATTTAATTTGGGCCAGACCTGGGACCTAATGCAAATAATAAAGTGGGCCTATAAATTAATTAATTCCCATGTCCACAACCCAGGACACAATTAATTAATTAATATTAATTCTTTTTCACCACAGAATTAATACTGACCTACCCCTTTATTACCACGTTATGAGAACGAGCTGCATTAATTGAGAATCCCCATATTTAAGGTTACCGGACATCCATTAATTAATCGGAGCCTCTGACAAGCTCTAACCACAATTAATTAATATCTTATAATTCCTGAGTAGTACCACTCAAACCTTATCACTCGTGCCTGAAATTAATCAGCCTGCAGGACTTTGGCACGATGAATGTTATTGAGCTCCTCAGGGAATGTCCCCATCCTATTACTCGGATATGGTTACCTAAACCCAGTCTCAGGCGGTACTACACGAACTGCTATTACCCAAGATGCGGATATATGAGCACGTTACTTAGGCTCTCCACCATGGCAAGTCAAAGCAACAGTCATCCCGTGCAAACCCCTGAACCTTCGTTAGAGTTTGGACTCAATCAATATAACGAGATCTTGTATTCGCTGATATCATACAGACGAATACATCTCACTGCGGTCCATCAATACGCCACCTCTGCGTACCAGCATGTCAAGTAACCAAGACAGACTACTTATCCCGACAATGTCGCAGCCATCCGGACAGACGTATCCTCATACGCTGTCTCGGCTGTGATCAGGTTTATTTCTCACTACGTCAAGTGATCATACTGTCTTCTGCGATCTACAACACGCCATATGATCGTCCCTATCGGTGAGACAAGAGGATTCCATTGTTCATACATATAAGATTGTTAACAGATAGGAGAAATAAACCGTTGTATACTCATTATAATAAATGCTTTCAGTATACAAAACCCATCAATCTCCCACTTATACTCAAAGCATAACTAAGCTATTACAGAGTATACAGTCCGTCTATCTAGTCTGCTGTCTCTTTAACCACTATCAGTGGTCGGCATCCATCTCAGACCCAGCTCACGAATATGTCTTTCGTAAACTTTCTGCGGCAAGCTCTTTATAAATGGATCCGCAAGATTGTCAGCAGTGTCAATCTTCTTAATCAGCACATCGCCCCTCGATACGATTTATCGTATGATATGGTACTTTCTCCCTATGTGTTTGCTTGGCCTGTGAGACCGCGGTTCCTTCGAGTTTGCCACTGCACCAGAGTTATCACAATAAATTGTGATACTCCTCGGCAAACTCGGGATCACGCCCAACTCTAAAAGGTAGTTCCGAAGCCACACCCCCTCTTTCGAGGTATCGGAGGCGACGACATATTCCGCCTCCATGGTGGAGTCAGCAATGCATTTCTGCTTTGAGCTCCTCCAAGATACAGCTCCACCTCCCAGGGTAAACACATATCCTGAGGACGATTTCTTCTCATCCTGGTCCCCTTGGAAATCCGAGTCTGTATAACCCACATGGCACAAATCCTCACTTTGATAAACTAGGCAAAAATTCCTAGTTCTTTTCAAATACTTGAGGATATGCTTTATAGCAGTCCAGTGCGCCTGTCCAGGGTTAGAATGATATCTTGCTACCATGCCAACGGCATAACAGATATCTAGCCCGGTACACAACATCGCACATATGAGACTACCCACCGCCGAAGCATATGGTACAAGACTCATCTCGTCTTTCTCCCGCTGTATCTGAGGACACTGCCCACTAGAAAGACGAACGCCATGTCTGAAAGGCAGCAAGCCTTTCTTGGCGAGTTGCATGCTGAATCGGGCTATCACAGTATCCAGATAGGATGCCTGGGATAAGCTCAACATTCTTCTCTTACGATCTCGTAAGACCTTAATCCCAAGAATGTAGCCAGCTTCTCCCAGATCCTTCATTTGGAACTGTTCGGATAACCAAACCTTGATTTCGGACATCACTCCCTCTTTGTTTCCAAATAGGAGTATGTCATCAACGTATAGTGTAAGGAAGACCACGCTCCCACTGACACAAAGTCGGTAAACACAACTTTTGTTTTCCAACTATGCAAATCCATAGGATTTAATCACATCGTTGAAACATAAGTTCCACCACCTTGAAGCATGTTTATCTCCATACAAGGACTTTCTAAGCTTCCAGACAAGATGTTCTTCGCCCTTGCTTATGTAACCCTCGGGTTGCTGCATATAGATGTCTTTACCTTCTTCAAGGTAACCGTTTAGAAAAGTGGTTTTGACATCCATCTGCCAGATCTCGAGGTCCATATGCGCAGCTATGGCAAGGAGTATCCGGATGGATTTGAGCATGGCTACGGGTGAAAAGTTTTCGTCATAGTCAATGCCCTCTTTCTGACTATAACCCTTTGCCACCAGCCTGGCTTTAAAAGCCGTGATCTTTCCATCCGCCCCTTTCTTTCTCTTGTATACCCATTTGCACCCTATGGCCCTAAAGCCATCGGGCAAATCAGTTTTCTGGTATACATCCATAGCAGTTATAGATTCAATTTCAGAATCCATGGCGACACGCCATTTGGCAACATCCTTGTCCTGCACTGCCTCTTCGTAAGTCAGTGGGTCAGAGTCCTTATGTCCATTTTCCGAGCTCAAGTCCGAAGACTCACCCACGAACATATACCTTTCTGGCTGGAAAATAACTCTCCCACAACGACGAGGAATCGGTGCCGAGTCAGTAGTAGGTGCAGTGACTTGTGGTCCTACACCTTGCACTGAAGAACGTGTCTATGGTGTTGTACCTCTCACAGGTGAACCCACATCTACACGTTCCCCTTCCCTTGAAATTGCATTCTCGTTCTCAATTTCTTGAAGAACGATATCACTCCTTGACCAGTGATTACTCACATACTCGTCCTCCAAGAATCTAGCATTGGTGCTAACAACGACCATTTGACTCTCAGGACAGTAAAAGTAACCACCTTTCGTTTGCCTAGGATACCCTATGAACATCATTACTTTTGACCTGCTTTCTAACTTATCAGGTTCCTTCGACAGTACGTGTGCCGGACAGCCCCATACTCTAAACTTGCACAAACTAGGTTTGCGACCAAGGAAGAGCTCAGAAGGTGTCTTAGGAACTGATTTAGAAGGCACCACATTAAGCACGTAAGCTGCTATTTCCAATGCGTAGCCCCAAAACGAAATTGGTAAGTTTGCATAACTCATCATTGATCTTACCATCTCTAGAAGAGTCCTATTTTTTCTTTCAGCTACACCGTTTTGCTGGGGAGTACCCGGTGCAGTCCACTGGGATGTAATCCCATTTTCTGACAGATATTGCAGGAACTCGTTACCGAGGTATTCTCCACTGCGGTCAGATCGCAGCGACTTGATAGTTTTCCCTACCTTCTTTTCTACTTCAGCCTTGAATTCTTTGAATTTCTCAAAGCATTCACACTTGTAGCGAAGCAGGTAAACGTATCCGTACCTTGAGTAATCGTCAGTGAAAGTGACAAAGTACTCGTACCCTCCACGAGCCTGCGTGGACATCGGTCGACATAGGTCAGAATGGATCAATTCCAACACTTCCTCTGCTTGAGACTGACTAGCCTTGAAGGGCCTAGTTGACATCTTGCCCTCGATGCAGGATTCACAGACTTGATAAGGTACAGCCCGGACTAAGTCCAATGTAACGTCATCTGCAAGTCTCTGAATCTGCTTCAAGCTGATGTGACCCAGTCTCAAGTGCCAGAGATATGTAAGATCCTCATCAAAAGAAGTAAGTTTTCTCTTTCTAGGATTATCAATTACGGATGAATAACATGCAATACTTGCGGAAGACTTATGATTACAGTTAACAACATAGAGAGAATTATTCAGCATTCCACGACAGATAAAACCGTTATTACCAATGATAGAAACACTACTATAAAAAATAACTAAATATCTATCGACATAAAGTTTGGAAACTGAAATAAGGTTTCGCCGAAAATCCGGCACGTACAAAATGTCTCTCAAAGTTAAAACAGAATCATCAAAGTACAAGGTGAAATCTCCAATGGCAGCTGCACTCACTTGTGCTGCGTTCCCCATCGAGATTGTAACCTCGTCATTCTTCAACACCCTCCTCGGTGTGAACCCCTGCAAAATGTAACAAACATGATCAGTAGCTCCAGTATCCACTACCCACGAATGAGTAGAAACTGATGCTAAACATGTTTCCGTTACAAATGCAAATGACGTACCTTGTCCCTTGCTTCCGCATGCCTTCTCACTTGAAGTGACACCAACCCTCTTCATTTCATTTGACCTCCTCTCACGAGATCTGCGATCAATCATGTTCTTGCACACAGTATGAACCACATCTTTCAATGTGCCCAAGCTGTGCTCAAGATCTGATAACTCATACTCCCATGAAGGTACGAAGGATTGTCCTGCTATGAGATCAGTGAGAAACTCTTTGAAGGAGTACTCACTTCTCTTAACTACATCCATCTTGAAGTCATAGAATGAAAGCGGTAAGGAGTTCAGGATTATATCAATCTTATCCCGATCTGATATACATCCACCTCTACTTGTGAATCGTCTCATGGTGTTATCCATCATCATCACATGCAGTGTCACCGAACTGCCATCAACCATTCTCTTACAGACTAGGTCTTTTACTAGATCACAGTTGATAGTTCGTTCCACCTCACCAAACGTGGCCACTAAGTCCATCCAGATCGCAACAGAGCTACAATAGCCCATGTACTTGAGCTTGAGTTCTCTAGACAGGTTATGTGAGATTAACTTGTAAGTAAAATCCTCAGATGCCACCCATCTGTCATAGTACTCTTTCTCACGTCTAGAGATTTTATGGTAACGTGGGGCAAGTAGCATCATAGTAAGAACAAACATGTGTTGTTTAGTCAGGAGGATATACTCAATGCAATATCTCCATTCATGGAAGTTTGGACCAGTTAGAGGATTGAGAGCAAGTATATGATCGACAGTAGACATAAACATATCTGAAACAAAGAATCTTAAATAAGAACATACATGTTGAATTCTGAAAACAAATGCATTGAAAACCTTTTAATAAATCAAATACAAATGTTTTCCACTAATTGCCCAAGAGTTCCCACCGCAAGCTACACTCGTAGACGTTTACGATGTCACACCCAACCAAAACTGCGGGTTTTAAGCCCCAATCCATTTAATTTCTCTACCATGTCAGGATGCTTTTGACACTAGAAATTAATAATTAGTGAAAACCTTAGACCAAGCCATCTCTCAAGAACAGGGATGCAATTCTTGCATTATATTCTAAGATGCTTCTAAGCCATTAACCACTAATTTAACTCCCGTCAAAAGAGACAGTTTAGCATGGCACGTAACCATACCGCACAGCCCTGAAAGCTTTTCTTATCTATAATTTAAATCAATCCTAGAATACTTGTGAAAGAGATCTACGCAAGCTACACGCGTAGACGTTTACGCAAAACCCTCCCACTATTCACATGATTTAAATTGTTTGTCTAGAAATCCCAACAACCGTACCCATGCACCTCTAGGAACTAGCAAGCTACACTCGTAGACGTTTACTAGAACGAGAGATACACTTACAGCCTAGGACTGCTTTGTGGAGGTCTATTGATTTTAATTAATAAATCTGCACATATAATTTCTTTGTTATTATATTTTCCAAATTTTTGCATGTAATTAAAAAATCCCAAAAATTCCCAAAATATAATCCAACAAAAGAAATTAATCACATAAGCATGCTTGAAAGCTGTAAATAATAAAAGCAAAAAACATGCTTATCCTATTATCTACACATGCTTCAATAGCGCACATAATAAATCACATATCATACGAGGACAATTAAGGCAAACAAAAATTCCTCGTGGCCCCAAAAATAGAAAAAATAAATTCTATCTATTACAATTTGAAATTTAAATCTAATTTTTTTGGATAAATCCAAATCTTTTCAAATCTTCAAGGGCCTCCAAATCTGATTCACCAAATCTTTTGGAATTTAGGCCTTTGTGATTTGATGATTTGCCCTAACCCTAATGCAAACCATAGGGTTTACACAGGATTGCACAAACCACCAAAAACACGAGCCACCGTGACGGGACAGCAGCAGCCGACGACAGCTACAGCCATTGCCCGCCACTCGCCGTGCCCGGCACCGCCGGGCTGTCGTGCCGCGCACGCGTGCGCACCCTCGCCGTCTCGCGCGCGCGCAGGCCGCGCACCGTGGGTACTTCCCGCGTGCGCCGCATGCCCCGGCCGCGCGCCTGCCGCGCCGCGTGCCGTCGTCTCTGTCGGCCCTTGATAAGCTCGTTATTTCACTCACTTATCTATATTATTTTTATATTATTTTATGTTGATTTATTGAGTTTATATATATATTTTATGCATGATGTCAATATTAGGTGGTTTTAGGTGTGTTTTGATGTTTATGCATGTTTTTAGGCCTAAACTCACGAGAAAACCGTTCCGAAAGCAGTGACGTGTAAGAGTAGCAATGAAGATTTCTTCCACAAGAGGAATTCGAGCTATTGGTGCATGTCAATGGATGAAGCTTTGAGTTAGCTCTCCAACGCAACTGGAATCGGGTCAATCAAAGTTTGGAGGAGGAAGTTATGGCCAAAACCGTGAGACCGCGCAGAAGGGGCAAAGAAAGCATAGCGCTCGACGAAGGAAAAGGGCAGAACGACAGAAGCAAAGGCCGCGTCGATCGTGCCAATGCTAGTCAATCGACGAGGATGTTCCAGGCCCAGTGATCGACGCCAAACAGCCACGGTCGACGCTCATGCGGGATCCCTAATCTGAATCTGAATTCGAGATTTTTCATATCTTTAGCCCTAGATTTGATATGATATACCTCCACCCCTATAAATATTCATGTAAATTCGTTTTTCAGAGAGAGAAGAGGGAGAAGAGACTTAGAGCAATTACAAGAATTTATTATTGAAGAGTTTTTAGAGTGTTATGTTTGAAGACAAGTTTTTACGGGAAGATTTCCGGATTCCAGCTTTTATGCAATTCAGGTTGTATTTTTCTATGATGAATATTGCCATGAATATGTGTAACTAAATCCTTTCTCAGATTCTAGGGTTTCGAACTATCAATGTATGCATGTTGTGATTAATTGAATTATTTTCCGTTTTCCTTCGTAGTTTGTGAAATTTGTGCTTATTCATAATCTTGATTTGTTGGCCACATCTTAGGATTGTCTAGTTGATTACTTGTGACGTAACTGTGATAGTTTTCAATCGAAAAAGATTTTCACAATATAATATGATTTCTTGTCGTAACTGAAGGAGATTTATTGTAGGAATAAATCTGTAGATCTTTGGAGTTAGTTAATTTATCTTGAGACCGAGCGGAGATAGGTAATTAATTAATCTACTTTACGAATTGTCCAACAAAGAAGTTCGTAATACTTTTCTGATGTTTCACTAAGAAGAGGAATTAAAATTGGGAATTAATCGATTCATTCATACATGTTATACTTGATAGGTAGATATCCCTAGAATCTGTGCTTCTCTAATTTAACTTCAAAAGCTTTTCAAAACACTGTGATTTTCAAAACAACAAAACTTTTTATCTGATTTTCCTAACCAGTATTTTGAGAACATCTGATTTAGTATTTAGGATTTTTCGTTGCTTCATTCCCCTGGATCGATAACTTTAGGGTTTACAAATTTATTTGCCACTATTTCTATAATTAATCTGTAGAAATTATAGTGATCAAATTGGCGCTGTTGCCAGGGAGTGAACATAAGTAATCTTACTATTAAGTCTGTGATTGAAATACTGATTTAGGCTGTAATTTTCGTATTTTTTGAAATTTTTCTCGTACTTTCGTAATTCACGTCGATCGATGCTTAATCTCGTCGATCGACGCCATCTTTCCTTTCTCATTGATCGACGCTCACTTTCGTCGATCGACGCCGTACTTGTTTTCAGATTTTCGTTTTTCGTATTTTTGTTCGTTTTGTTTTATTTTCAGTCTTACTTCACTACCTCCTTTGCTGTACAGGTAGTGCATGAGTACAAGAGCTAAAGGAAAGGACCCGCTTTATTACTGCCCGGACATTGAAGCTACTTGCAGAAAGATCCGAAGGAATAAGCGTGCTCAGGAAAGCTCAAGTACTCACACAATGGAAGATAACGTACCGCCGCCTCCACCAGTGCTAACTGCAGAGGAGCAGGCTGTGCTTCTCCAAGAAGTCCAAGAAGAGGAAACCATGCAGAACTGGTATAAACCTCGGTTCAGGGAGACAGACTTCAGGATTGGCATCAATGCCAACAATTTTGAGCTGAAGACCGGATTGGTGGAGATGGTGCAACAAAATCAATTCGGAGGAAGGGCTACTGAGGACCCCTATGCGCATTTGGACAAGTTCCTTATGCTCTGCAACACTGTCAAGATCGGAGGAGTCAGCAAGAGTGCCATCCAAATGCGTCTGTTCGCATTCTCTCTGAGGGATAAGGCACAATCGTGGTTCACTGCACTAGACAAGGAAAGTATTAGCACATGGACTGAATTGAGGAATGAGTTTCTGGAGAACTTCTTCCCTCCGAATGTCATCAGGCAGAGAAGGAAAGAAATCATCAGGTTCGCTCAAAGACCCGATGAAAGCTTCAGTGAAACGTGGGATCGATTCAAAGAGCTGCTGAGATCATGCCCCGGACATGGTTTTCCGCCAGGAGAACAGGCAGAAGCTTTTTATGAAGGACTCAATGAGAAAACCGTCAAGTTGGTGGACACCACACTGGGAGACACCATCATGACGAAAAGCGGAAAGAACGCCATGGAATTCTTCCAAAAGATGGCCAACAACACTCAACGGTGGTCCTCATGCCGAACTCGGCCTGTGATGGCGATCGAGAAGGAGAAAGTGGTGGAGAAAGTTGCCGAACAACCTGATTTGGCAGCCGAGCTGAAAAAGCTAAGGGAAGATTTCGCTGCACTGAAGCAGGAAAAGACAGTTGCTATAGTAGAGCCAGTGCAAGCTCCGTCTGAGGGGGATTGTGCCACTGTAAATTTCATTCAAAGGGGCGGTTATCAAGACAACTACCGAGGAGGATACCAGCAACACAATCAGCAGAATAACCAGCCCTTTAACTACAATCACGCAAGGAATCACCCTGGATTCTCCTACGCAAGCCCTCAAGCTGCTGAGCAACCACCACCAGGATTTGTCGTATAAGAAGGAGCAATAGTGGAGAAGAAGAAGCCAAATCTCGAGGAGATTTTAGCCAAGTTCATGGAAGGCTCTACTGATACTGTAGCCAAGTTGAAGCAAGAAATTGCAGGCGTGAACACTAAAGTGGACCAGGTGCAGAAGCATGTACAAATCATAGAAACCCAGGTCAGCCAGATCGCCGATGCCCTCGTAGCCCAGCACAAGCCGGGGCAACTTCCGAGCAACACTCAAATGAACCCCAAGAATCAGAATAAGAGGAACCAAGTGAATGCGATCACTCTGAGAGGGGGCAAAACCTATGAAGGGCCCAAGCAAGCAGGGACAAACACCAGAGATGAAGGAGAAGCCGAGAAAGAAGAAGAAGTCGTCACAGGCGAAGCCCCGTCGATCGACGATGCTTCCCCGTCGATCGACGAGGAATCAAAACTTCCATTGACCGAGGCTGACACTCGTCGATCGACGGCCGCCCCTGCTCTGCCAATGTATAAGCCTCCCTTACCATATCCGCAGCGGTTTGCCAAAGCAAAGATGAACGAGAGGTATGCATGCTTCTTGGAGAACATGAAGAAAGTGAACATCAACATCCCACTGATTGAGGCACTACGAGAGATACTGGGGTATTTGAAGTTTCTGAAGGAGATGGTCTCTCAGAAAAGACCCTTCATGGAGCACGAGAGGGTCAACTTGTTCGAGGAATGCAGCGCCATTATTCAGAAGAAGATGCCGCTGAAGAGGGAAGACCCGGGATCCTTCACGATCCCCTGTGTCATTGGAGGAGAGACCTTTGGGAAGGTCCTTTGCGATTCCGGCGCATCCATCAACTTAATGCCGCTGTCAATCTTCAAGCGGTTTAAGATCGGAAGCATCAAGCCCACAACAATCTCACTTCAGATGGCCGATCGATCAGTCACTTACCCGAAAGGCATCGTGGAAGACGTACTTGTGAAGGTGAAAGACTTCATCATTCCAGCAGACTTCGTGGTACTTGACATGGAAGAAGACCACAACATCCCGCTTATCTTGGGAAGATCTTTCTTGAAGACTGTTGGAGCATTGATTGACATTCGAGACGGCAAACTGACGTTCCGAGTTAATGACGAGTCAGTCACCTTCCCCATCTACAAAGAAGTGCAGAAGCGTAATGAAGGGAGCTGCCAGGATGAGTGCCACATGATCAAATGTTCAAATCCGGTGATTTCCTCCCCCTTTTCTTCTCTTAAAATTGATCCGGATTTTCTGGAGAACCGCTTACTACACTCTTTGTGTTTGTCTTCAGATTTGGATAAGGCGAACGATGAGCTTATGGATTTGGATGTACCCGAGGGAATAACACAGAAGAAAAAGAAGAACAAACGGGAGCGGTTTCCAAGCCAACGCAGCCAGAAAAAGAAAAGAAAACGTGGAAATGCCTCCACATCGATCGACGCTGCAATCTCGTCGATCGACGCACGACAAAAGACAGAGATGGAGTTTTCATCAGCGCGACGTAGAAAAGGGATTGCGGCAGTTTCACCAATGTCAACCAATGCAAATCGGGGAAAGCTGCAATCTAACTCTGATCCGCTGGTTCTGAAACTCAAGATGCTTCCGGCACACCTCAGGTATGGGAAGTTGGAAAAATTACTACGAGTTCTACAGAAGTACAAGACCGCCATTGAGGGGACATTGAAAGACACCAAGAAATTTGGGATGCAAGTTATCAAGAACAAAGATGGAAAGGAGGTCGCGAAAGGACCTGCCTGGACCCGACCTCCCTGATGATGATTGAAGACTCCGGGGGATAAAAAAGTTGATGTCTGAGATCAACTACCAGGTATCGTTCCCTCTTTTGTCTGATTTTCAAACTTATTCCACTCTTCGAGTTGGAAATAAGTTTGGGGGATGTGGACAAGAGATGGAACGTCCTATCCTTTATTTATTCTGCTTTCTGTCTTTAATTTTTCGTACCTTTCTATTTTATGCTATTTTGTGGGGAAAATTTTTAAGTTTTGAGATAATCTGAACGAGATTGTGAGATTAGAATTGATTGAGGGTTGAGTATTGAATTGATTGAGATTGTGGTTAGATGCCTATGAATGTAGAATACCGCATGATAGGATTGATTTGACACTTATACTTGCATGATGATTGAGCTTATTTGAAATTGACGGTGGAAGAAAATTTTTTGAATCCTTAAGTGAGAAATTTGAGCCTTTATTTCGTTTGATGTGAGATTCACATGTGTGTTTTGATTTCTCTAGAACTTGCCTATTTTCTGTGTTGAGACTGCATAGTGTGCACAAGTTTAGGAAATGATATTAGGCCATCTTTGTTAACCCAATATCCTAAACACTGGTCCTTCACAATAAATTTTTCCCTAGTTAGCCACTTTGAGCCTGTGCAATTTTTCTTTCCTTGTCTATGAGATTAAGAAAAGTATTGTCTCACTCATGTCTTGAGTTGTGGTATGTATGGGGTTGATTAGTGAATTCGTGATAAGATATGATAAATTAGTGGTGAAAAGATGTATGTTTGAGAAGCTCTAGAAATAATTAGAATTCTCATAAGCTCAATGAAAAGAAAAGAATATAAAATTATCAAAAAAAAAAAAGCATAAGAGATTCAATATGAGCTAAAAAAAAAAAAATTATATTGTGAGTTTGTTGATATATTTGAGGAGATGAGGTGGATGATGAATAGAAGGTGGTTTGGATTGATTGAGGAAGTACAACTTGATTGATTTTAGTCACTTGGCCATATTTTCCTACCTTTCACAAAAAGCCTACATTACAACCTAATGAAAGTCCTTTTTGATTCTAGACTTGTGTGCACATTCTAGCAGTGGAGATATTAGAAAATCTGCAAGCCTATGGTAGAAACTTCTTCATACATGTTTTTGAGTGCTTTCATCTTTACCTTAAACACTTGAGGGTTGAGCGATACACTTCCTGTGAGTTTTTCCACGGTTAATGAATTTTCTGTCTCTTTCAAATTGCTTGTGGGTAGTGGATTCTTGGTTCTTGACTGTGATGAATCTTGTGAGGCATTGCACTTTAACCACTTGATCTTTTGATTTCTTTATTGCCTATTGATTGAGGACAATCAAACGTTCAAGTTTGGGGGATTTGATAAGCTCGTTATTTCACTCACTTATCTATATTATTTTTATATTATTTTATGTTAATTTATTGAGTTTATTTATATATTTTATTCATGATGTCAATATTAGGTGGTTTTAGGTGTGTTTTGATGTTTATGCATGTTTTTAGACCTAAACTCACGAGAAAACCGTTCCGAAAGCAGTGACGTGTAAGAGTAGCAATGAAGATTTCTTGCACAAGAGGAATTCGAGCTATTGGCGCATGTAAATGGATGAATCTTTGAGTTAGCTCTCCAACGCAACTGGAATCGGGTCAATCGGAGTTCGGAGGAGGAAGTTATGGCCAAAACCATGAGACCGCGCAGAAGGGGCAAAGAAAGCATAGCGCTCGACGAAGGAAAAGGGCAGATCGACGGAAGCAAAGGCCGCGTTGATCGCTGCCAATGCTCGTCGATCGATGAGGATGTTCCAGGCCCAGCGATCGACGCCAAACAGCCACGGTCGACGCGCATGCGGGATCCCTAATCTGAATCTGAATTCGAGATTTTTCATATCTTTAGCCCTAGATTTGATATGATACACCTCCACCCCTATAAATATTCATGTAAATTCATTTTTCAGAGAGAGAAGAGGGAGAAGAGAGAGAGAAGAGACTTAGAGCAATTACAAGAATTTATTATTGAAGAGTTTTTAGAGTTTTATGTTTGAAGACAAGTTTTTACGGGAAGATTTCTGGATTCCAGCTTTTATGCAATTTAGGTTGCATTTTTCTATGATGAATATTACCATGAATATGTGTAACTAAATCCTTTCTCAGATTTTAGGGTTTCGAACTATCAATGTATGCATGTTGTGATTAATTGAATTATTTTCCCTTTCCCTTCGTAGTTTGTGAAATCTGTGCTTATTCATAATCTTGATTTGTTGGCCACATCTTAGGATTGTCTAGTTGATTACTTGAGACGTAACTGTGATAGTTTTCAATCGAAAAATATTTTCATAATATAATCTGATTTCTTGTCGTAACTGAAGGAGATTGATTGTAGGAAAAAATCTGTAGATCTTTGGAGTTAGTTAATTTATCTTGTGACCGAGCGGAGATAGGTAATTAATTAATCTACTTTACGAATTGTCTAACTAAGAAGTTCGTAATACTTTTCTGATGTTTCACTAAGAAGAGGAATTAAAATTGGGAATTAATCGATTCATTCATACATGTTATACTTGATAGGTAGATATCCCTAGAATCTGTGCTTCTCTTATTTGACTTCAAAAGCTTTTCAATTTCCTGTTTAATTTCCATTAGCAAATACTGTGATTTTCAAAACAACAAAACTTTTTATCTGATTTTCCTAACCAGTATTTTGAGAACGTCTGATTTAGTATTTAGGATTTTTCGTTGCTTCATTCCCCTGGATCGATAACTTTAGGGTTTACAAATTTATTTGCCACTATTTCTATAATTAATCTGTAGAAATTACACTGATCAGCCCTTCGTCGGCTCTGTCTTCGTTCTTCGTCCTCTACCCGTCCAATTACATAAATTTGAAAATTATAGAACAACTATTCTATTACAATTTTCAAATCTACACTAATCACGGATTTTCTCGTGATTTTATAAAAACAATTCAGCCCTACACGGATAAACCACCGCGGGCTGAATCAACGGGTTGCCACAAGGAACAAAAAACAAATCCACAAAATAATAAATTCATACATGCATACTGAATTTGATTATGAACAACAAAGCCATAAATCTGAAAACCTCGCTCTGATACCAATTGTAGGGTTTTTCCGTGAACCAAATCACCAAAACCAAACTGAACCGGATCGATTTATGGATATTGCACATAATCTAAATTCACCAAACCCTAGCATGCTCCTATGAATTTAATAACCAATATTGTGGATTTAGGGATTACCGTTATTCCGTCGAGTGTGATCCGATCTTTTGCGTTTGAATTCCAAACTCCAATTCAACCACGCAATTCGATTTTATCTGCCGAATCAGAAATTAGAAATCTAATTTCTAAGATAAATTCGATAACAAAGAAAAGAAAGAAATAGGATTTCTGTTCTCCAGATCAGATCTTCAGGGCTGTGTCCCAATGTTATTCAGATCTACTACTGGTGAGGACTCAGTAGATTTGTATTCTGAGCAGGACCAGAATCGAAATTCTCCTCTTTTTCTTCCCAAAAATGGCGCCGCTCTCGCTCTCTTGGTTTAGTGTGTTTCAACTGTGTTACAACTTATGAGAGAGAGCTGTCTATTTATAGACCTATGGTTGTAAACCCTAATAGGCCTTTTTGGGCTTAATTCAGCATATTTAATTTGGGCCAGACCTGGGACCTAATGCAAATAATAAAATGGGCCTATAAATTAATTAATTTCCATGTCAACAACCCAGGACACAATTAATTAATTAATATTTATTCTTTTTCAACACAGAATTAATACTGACCTACCCCTTTATTACCACGTTATGAGAACGGGCTGCATTAATTGAGAATCCTCATATTTAAGGTTACCGGACATCCATTAATTAATCGGAGCCTCTGACAAGCTCTAACCACAATAAATTAATATCTTATAATTCCTGAGTAGTACCACTCAAACCTTATCACTCGTGCCTGAAATTAATCAGCCTGCAGGACTTTGGCACGGTGAATGTTATTGAGCTCCTCAGGGAATGTCCCCATCCTATTACTCGGATATGGTTACCTAAACCCAGTCTCAGGCAGTACTACACGAACTGCTGTTACCCAAGATGCGAATATATGAGCACGTTACTTAGGCTCTCCACCATGGCAAGTCAAAGCAACAGTCAACCCGTGCAAACCCCTGAACCTTCGTTAGAGTTTGGACTCAATCAATATAACAAGATCTTGTATTCGCTGATGTCAGACAGACGAATACATCTCACTGCGGTCTATCAATACGCCACCTCTGCGTACCAGCATGTTAAGTAACCAAGACAGACTACTTATCCCGACAATGCCGCAGCCATCCGGACAGACGTATCCTCTTATGCTGTCTCGGCTGTGATCAGGTTTATGTCTCACTAGGTCAAGTGATCATACTGTCTTCTGCGATCTACAACACGCCGTATGATAGTCCCTATCGGTGAGACAAGAGGATACCATTGTTCATACATGTAAGATTGTTAACAGATAGGAGAAATAAATCGTTGTATACTCATTATAATAAATGCTTTCAGTATACAAAACCCATCAGCTTCAGCCTGATGAAATTCAAATAACCAACATTGTTACTCCCATAACCAGAGATCCAAATCTCATTTAAAAAATCAACGATAGGAACATACCAATGACTAGGAATGCTAATCATGATGATCATAAACCATATGAACATTCCACACATCCGGAAATAGCTTTCCGAGGTCCTATGAGGAAATCCACTTTCAGAAGGACGACACACACCTATAAATGTCATGCATTATATGAGAAGGAAGAGAGAGGTAGCATGAAAAATCAATGAGAAGTTGTCTTCCGTGACGATAACTCAAGTTTGGATCCCCAAATGGTGGATTCAACACAGTAATCCCACAGGACCCGCAGATGTTCAGGGACCTAAAGCATGATTTGTGCTTTGCAGGAACAGATACATGCATATTAGCTTCAAAGGAAGAAGAGCATGTGAATCCTAGATAGCGGATGCTCTACGCACATGACCGGAGAAAGAAATCTTCTTACAGATCTCATAATGGTCAGAAGACCAATGATCATCTTTGGTGACAACTCTAAAGGTAGAGTGATAGGGAAGGGATGCTCTGAAAAAATTGGAATCATCATCAAGAATGTATCTCTTTTCACCTACCTGAAATATAACCTCCTAAGCATCATCCATCTTAGTGAAAATGGTTATGTTGTCTCCTTTGCCGAGTCAGAATGTCAAATCCGAGATGTGGCTTCAGGAGAAGTCAAGCTCAGAGGCATAAGGAAATGAGGACTATACATGGTAGACTGGCAAAATGGATAGACAAGCTCATGCTTTGTGGAAACCAGCTCAAGTGAGACAAACTGGTTGTGGCACAAAAGGCTGAACCATCTAAATTTCAAGACTATCAATCATTTTGTTAAGCACGAGCTGGTAACATGTTTGTCGAAGGGAATCTTCAAGATAGAAGGTATCTGCAGAGCATACCAAATTGGAAAGCGGACTATAGCCTCTTTCAAGAACAATCCAGTCAGTGCAAGCACAAATTGAATACTGGAGCTTCTGCATATGGACCTGTTCGGACCAGTGACTCCACCCACTGGTGGAGGTAAAAGATACTCTTTGGTAGACATTGATGACTACTCAAGATAGACGTGGGAGAAGCTTCTCAAGACTAAGGATGAAGTAAAGATCATTCCCTAAGTTGGCGATGTTCGTCCAAAATGACAGAGGAGTTACAGTAAAAAGGATCAAATCAGAAAACTGAATTGAGTTCTGCAAAGGACCTCTGATGGATTTCAGTGCTGAAGTCGGGATAGTACACGAAGGCTTGCATTAAGAAGAAACAAAACTCTGAAGGAAGTTGTGAGGACCATGTTGGCAAAAACCAGTTTAGGTTAGTGCAACTGAGGAGAAGCTGTGATCACAACTTGCTAAAAACAGAACAGAAGCAGAATAAACAGTTGTTTTCACAAAACTCTCTATGAAGCTTATCATTTTGTAAGCATTCCTTAGCTTATCTTTGTGTTTTTGGTTCACCATGTTATATTCATAACAATGGGAAGTTGAAATTGAATACTTTTCTCCCAAAGTTGATGAGCGTGTTTTCCATGGATATGGACACCCCTCTCCGAAGGGATGCAAAGTACTCAACAAGACCACTAGGCTTGTGAAAATAACATGCAATGTTATTTTAATGAAGTTACTTTAGTGCGCAAGACCATGAAAGAACTGGCTAAAGAGTTTTGTGAGATCAATAATAGTGATGAACATTTGGGCTTAGAAAAATCTGATCTTGCACCAATTGCTCCAACTATATCTCTAAATGAAACTTCTTCATGACAAGTTTCCTCAACTGGTGATGAAACTACTGCAGTTACGGAACAGCAACAGACAGCCGATAGTTGAGGAGCCTAGAAGCATGGAAAGGAATGTCGGCAATTCCGCAAGAAATCTAGAGTCAGATTTCGACCGTACTGAGGGGGTGACCGCCGAGAGAACCCCAGAAGACCCGCCGACCCTCAGAAACCAGACTGGACAGCTGAGCTGATCGGAGTTGCAGGCCGTTCAGCAGATCGAGCGGAGATTTGAGCAGAGATTCGGCCACCTCGAGTCGCTGCTATCCAGGATCCCGGGGCTCCCCGCACCAGAAAGGACCATCCTGAGAGAGAGTTATGCGGAATCCCCCTTCTCGCCAGACATCGCCGGGGCCGAATTCCCGGCAAGATTTGATCCACCTAGTTTCGTCCTCTACGACGGGACCTCAGACCCGGAGAATCATATAGCCGTTTATCGGCAAAAAATGCTGGCATTGGCAATTCCGGGAGCCCTGATGGAGGCATGTATGTGCAAGAGCTTCGGGTTGAGCCTGACAGGGCCTGCCCTCCAGTGGTTTATAAATCTTCCCCGAAGCTCGATATCCACTTTTGCCGAACTGCACCAATTGTTCCTGCAGCAATATTCGAGCAGTAGATGCCTCGATAAGCACCCAGATGATCTTTATGCTGTGATCCAGAAACTGGGAGAGCCTCTAAGGGCGTACCTGTCAAGATTTAATAAGGAATTGGTCGCAGTGCCGAACTGCCCAAACAACACTGCCGTAAGGGCCTTTGATAGCGCATTTCGCAACGCGCTAAAGCTGCAAGTGTACAGACCACTACAGAGGGCAAGTAATAATTTATCGAACTCAAGGACTGCAGGCTCGAAGTACAACTAAGCACTAAAACGTAGATATCGTACTACTATCTAGGCGAATCATATAAGGAAATTGGTTTATCTAAACTAATTGATTTTAAAGCAATGATAAAATAAAAAGATTTAATTAACGATTTTTGAAAGCTAGTGAGAAAACAGGATTCCAGGGCAATCCACTTTGAATATTAAACAAACAACGTATTCATGCAATTCAATCCCAATTTAATTTCCAGAGATGTGAGCAATCGTGAAAGTGTTATCAGGTGATCCTCTCGGACTCTAAACCATAACATGGAAATAAAATTCCTAGTGACTCCTCTCGGATGCGCAAAAGGAATTTTACTCTTGATAAAAACCTTAGATTTTAAACCCTTTAAAAGCTCAATTTCCTCTCGGACAATTGTTCTAATAAATCTAATTTATTTGCGTCTTAATTGATAACCTAGACCTCTCGGTTCAAAAACTACCAATTCAAATCACAATTAATGGCCAGTTAATCACAATTCATGAAAATCCCAGATTAAATTAGAACATCAAAGGAAAAGGAACATTAAATTGCATAAACTGTTGAATGAATAAATACAAAGTTTCAAAA
>JAPKLW010000957.1:70063-141388 GCA_026898455.1 Plectranthus barbatus | reverse complement strand
CGGAGGCTAATGGACAGGCCGAGTCAACAAATAAAACCATCATGGCAACAATGAAGAAAAGACTCGAAGCCCACAAGTCGAAGTGAGTAGAGGAACTACCAAGGGTCTTATGGGCCTATTGAACTACTCCGAGGACGTCAACAGGAAGCTCCCCATTCGCCCTAGCTTACGGTGAAGAAGCCGTCATTCCAGCGGAAGTTCGGGGTGGCAGCCTACGCGTGGAGATGTGTCAAGAGGAAGAGAACTACAAAAGATGCTCAAAAACCTGGAGCTGATCGATGAGAAGAGAGACCAAGCGCTGCTTAGCATGGCTCAGAGGAGAAAGCAGGTCGAAAGGTTTTTCAACAAGAAGGTCCGCATGCGAACTTTCAAGGAAGGAGACTGGGTTCTAAGGAGAGTCTTTCAGAATACCAAAGATAAAAGTCAAGGAAAACTCGCACCCACGTGGGAAGGTCCCTACAAAGTCACCAGAGTGGTAGGTTGAGGCGCCTACCACCTAGAAGGTCACGACGGAAGGGAAATTGGAAACAGCTGGAACATCAAACACCTTAAGAAATATTATTTCTAAGGCAAGCGAGATCGACGAACTCGATCTCCCAGATACGCCTTTCTAAAACCTTACTCTACTTTCAATTCCCATTAACTCTTAAGTAGCTACTGACTTGAGCGTCGGAGGGGCGATGCTTCGGCATCGCCCAACCCCTCACAAATTCTTTTTGCAGAAACAAAAGAAAAACCGCTGAAACTGCCGACACAAGGAAAAATCAAACTCGGTTCAGATAAACACACTCTATCCTACCTCACTTCAATTTATTCTTACTTTTTTTTTAAGATCAATCACTAACTTAAGCATCGGAGGGGCGATGCCTTGGCATCGCCCACCCCAACCACCGCTATTTTGCAGAACAGGCATGCAGACATGAAATATTAGAAAGCAAGGTCAACACATATATTCACAGAATTCAAATGCAGAAGAAGAAAATTGTTTGCAGAAAAAAGAAGTTGTTCATGCAGAAAAGTAAATGGTTCGGAAAGATTAAAATTGTTCAGCTAAGCAGCAACGGATTCGTCTTGAGTCGGGACAGGCCCCTGGTTCGAGGTCTGGTCAGGCGTCGGCTCGGACTGCTCCTTCGGACCATCACCTCCCTGGTAGGAATCCTTGAGCTGCTTCTGATCTTGCTCGGCGTGCTGCTGCTCGGACACCTTCTCCTGCTCCCGCTCCTGCTCCTCCTCCTCCGGCTCTGGCTCATCCAGCACGCTGAGGTCAAGGTCTGGGAACTTTCGAGAAATCCTTTCCCGGACCTCACTCTCGACCTGCTCGGAGAGGGTCTAAAAGAAGGTTAGATGAGTACGAGAAGTTCGAACAAGTGAGGGCCTGAAAGAGGGTGTACCTCGTCGTCTCGGCGAAGTGAAGGGAGGTGATGAGAGCCTCGAAGTCTAGCCCCTTGCCCGTCTGCATGAGGGCGATCCGCTCCTCGTACTTCGACACCTCGGCTAAATAACTCTCACGCTGAGTCTTTAGCCGGGAGTCGAGGGAGAGGAGCTGATCGCTCCTCCCCTTTAAGTCCGCGACCAGCTTGAGCGAGTCTGCCCTGGCCTCCGAGGCCATCCGACGAGCATCTTCGAGCTCCACCTGCGTGGCATCCGCCTATTTCCTCGCCGATTCTGCCCTCGCCTCCGCCGCGGACACCTGATCCTCCGCTCAGGCGAGCTTCTCGTTCAGGGAGTCCACATACTTCTTCAAGGAGTCTCGCTCCTTGCAAAGATTGAAGATCTCCCCGATGCACTTATCGCCAAACACGTCGAGCTCGCGACGAATGGCGTGGAGCTCCACCTGAGCCTGCGAACCATAAAAGAAATCAGAAACAATGCACAACAGTAAGTATAATGGCCCATGTTAAAATCCGAACCTGGAGCTGGAGAAGCTGGTACCGCGCCAGGCGCGCCTGGGCAGTCCCCGCCTGGTCCATGGCGGCAGGGTTAGTCAGCATCTGCCGGGCGCAGACCAGGAATGAGTCCACCACCGGATCCGGTGGAGCCGTGGCGGTGACCACGGCCCTGTCGGGGTTCTCACGCCTCGACCCATGATCCCTGGAACGGTGGCGGCCGCGGCGGTCGGACTCCTCTGGTCTCTTATCCCTCCGCTTCTCCTGCTCATTGACCTTCAGCGAGGCCTCCTGGCGGGACCGGGAGGAAGAGACCTCGACCGTCACCCCTTCCTTGGGCTTGAAGGGCGGAGATGGAGGTGGAGGTGGGGGTGGCTTCTCGACCTCTGGGCGCTTCGGGGGATTCTGATGTCGACGAGGGGACTCCTCCTCGTCCCTCACCCTCTTCTTATCCCTGAGGACGGCCGCTACCCGGTCCGCAGAAACTTGAGGGCGACGGCGGGTTATTTCAGCAGGCAAAGCGTATAGTTCTCCCTTCCCACTGAGGTAGGTGGTCGAAGTGACAAAGCGCCCGTTCTGAACAACAGGCCACTCCCGATCGCCCACGGTAATGTCGTAGGCCCAGTTGACCCTGGCCTGCTCTTCCGGGGTGAGCTCCGGACGGGGGTGATCTGCAAAAAAACAAAACGGAGGATCAGACAAGGTTGATTTAAATAGCTAAACCAGTTCGCAAGGAACCAGAAACCCACGGATAGGGACACCGCTGTGTCGGATAAACTCAGGATGCTCCTCATTCATCCTGAGGTAGAAGAAGCTAATCCATCAGCCCGGGGAGTTCGACGAAGGCTTCTTGATCAACGTCGAATATCCGGTGGACTACCGGGTGAAATAATAGTAGTGTTTGTCCGTGCACTGGTTGAAGCGGTACATGTAGTGCCACTCCCTGACCGATGGACACCCTAGCCCTAGGTCTACCCACATTAGAAGGACCCCGACCAGGTGGCACCAGCAGTTCGGCGTGAGCTGGAAGGGGGAAAGATTGTAGGAGGCTAAGACCTCCGACAAGAAGGGGTGCACGGGCAGCCCGACCCCATTCTCCATCACCGCCGTGTAAAAGGCCACATGGCCCGGAGGGGGATCGAAACAGCGGTTCGACGGGCGCAGAATGCAAAACCGCACGTCCTTGACCGGGATAGTGTCAGTGAGAGCCCGGATTGCCTCCCTGGTAACCGTAGACACAACGCCCAGCACCCGATGCATGCGCCAATCCTCCGGGAGGACATAATCACCGGCCACCTCGGGCTCCTCCATCGCCTCCCCGGATCCTTCGACTTCGGCTGCCCGGCCAGACCCACCAGCCTCTCCGCCAAAAGTCACCCGTTCCAACCCACAGAACGCTTCAGCCAGGACCCTATCATTCACCGAATCCGAATCCAAACTCGGAGCCGCCTGGATCGCGCTCGGATCGGCCCTCTCTAGCCCCTGGAACAACAAACTCCAGTCGGGCCCAACAAAGTCTTGGGCGTTCGATGCCCTAGGCGGTGAAGGCGTGAAGAGGGGCGTCGAACCCTCACGGTTATTGGAATCAGAACTCATCTTAAAATTCAAAGTTCGAGTTAAATTAGCCTAAAAGGAAAATAAAAGGGGGAGGTGCGAGCCCCGGTCAGCCCAACTCCCCACCAAAAACCAACCCCCGCAGCGGAGCAAGAACCGTGAAAAACCAGAGAAGATAAAGAAATCCATCGAAAATAAAGAGGAATGCTCGGAAATCTACCTGAGAAATAGAAGAAAGAAGGAGAACCACCCATAGAATCGTAGCCGCAACAGTATTTTGATCGTTGGGGCACGAGAGCAGAACTCACCGAAAATTGCACGAAAAGAGAGAGAAAAGTGTTTTGCTTGGGGGAAAGTGAGGGACACGAATCCCAAACGACGGTTATTAACTCGAAACGCCCCCTCAACTTCTCCAAAACTGCCCCCGGTTTTTGCGAAAATTACGCAACTGCCACTGACTTTTGCCGCCCAAATTTCAAACCCATAAAGGGCAGCTCGCCGAAAGCAGTTCGACATGAACAAATTCGCTCAAAGTAGTTTGAACAATGTCTTGTGACGAGAAAAATTACCGGCCTTGGGGACACACACCCCGGTGGACACCATATAAGACCCCATAACCATGAGTCTAACTCACTAGGGGCTCACCAGGTGGCTATAAAGCTAATGAGACAGAACCTGAACTGCCCTTAGTAAAGGCTGCAGATTTGGGCCCGCGGCGACGGCAACCGAGGAACTGGTCCTAGGAGCCGAGAGGTGCTTAAAAAGCACCCAAATAATACCGGACCACCCCCGAAGTAGTCCGAAGGGCCACAACCTGGGAAATATCTCCGTATACCGGACCACTAATTTTTGACTTAACCGACCGCTGCGAAGCTGATCATCTAAGTCAAAAGGGGCTATTGTTGGAGGTCCGAACTCGATCCGACCCGATCAAAGTACTGGGCTGAGTTCGAACCACAGGCCAGACCCGTTATCGACCCAAGCACAGGAAAAATATCCGGTTCGAACTGGATAGGATCAAGTAATGAGCAGTTCGAACGATGAAAGCAGTTCGAATAGTACCAAAAGGAGTCCGATCAGCTCCTCCCACAGCTCGATCTAGTTCAATTTCAACGAAGGAAGGAGCTCGACGAAAGAACCGCGCGCCTCGCCCCCTTAAACATCTTAACGGGTAGACTAACGGCTGCTACACGGAGGATTCGTAACTGCCAGGCCTCACGATCAGCCAACCACCCCGATAATCACGGGCTCGACTCCAGGTGGTTGAAGACGGCGCGGAAACCCTAGGGTTACAAGACCCCTATAAATAACTCCTCAAACCAGGGAAAAAGGACGAAATTTTTGACTTTCAAGAATACTTGTATCATCTCTCTAAACCACATTTATATCGTCTTTTTATTCCAATACACTTAGCAGTTAGTCTATAGATCAGCCGTTTGCATTTCTTGCATACCTGTATAATTATTTAAGTTCGCATTTTCCCTGTAAAGTTTTTGTATTATATTCCAGTTCTCGGGGCTCCGATCCATACTTAAATTGAACCTCAACAGTACTGAACTTGTTTAGGCCATGGATTCCATTTCCTTAAATAACGATATAAATCAAGGGGGAATTTAACCTAGAGTTTTGAGTTTGAAGAGGAAGAACTTTCAAAGAAAGCTCTTGAGATAGAGGAAGTGGTTGATCATGAAGACCTAACTGGCAAGTTAAGAACTAATGGTGTTGGAACTGAAGATCAACGAACTGATGATGTCATCACACCAGTTCTTGAAGAATCAGAAGATGGATATACACAATATATAGAAGGACCGGTTCTAGATCAAGAACAAATTTTAAAGAATCAGATCATACCAAAAGACTTCCATGTCACAGGTGTGCCTGTTGCTGCAACGTATTCTCAAGAGCCACTCGTCCAACCAATTGTAGTTAGTGAGCTTCACTGACCTAAATGGTTGAGACATCATCCAGCAGATGCTGTTTAAGATGATGATGCAAATCCAGTTCGTAGAAGGCAAGGAAGTGCTCTAATCACTAGCCGACGAAGACTGAAGAAGCACTGCTATCGTCGAACTGGATCAACGCATTGCAACAAGAGCTATCAGAATTCACCTGCAACATGGTTTGGTGCTTGATAGATACGCCTACACATCATCCAGTGATAGGCACCAAGTGGGTCTTTAAGAACAAGCGGGATGAAGCCGACAATGTAGTTAGGAACAAGGTAAGACTTGATGTTAAGGGATTTGCACAATGCGAAAGCATTGATTATGATGAGACCTTCACACTAGTAGGCAGACTGGAAGCAATCGGGCTCTTCTTAGCCTATGCAGCATATCACAACTTCACAGTCTTTCAGATGGACGTGAAGAGTGCGTTAGTCAATGGAGAACTTAAGGAAGAAGTTAAAGTTGAACAACCTCCTCGCTTCGAACAAGGTACTAAGGTCTACTTATTATCTCAGTTCTTATTGAACAATAGCTTTAAGAAAGGGATGATCGACAGAACTCTCTTCATTATCAAAGATGATGAAGACATACTCCTTGTTCAGATCTATGTTGGTGACATCATCTTATGATCCAGGAACTTATCTCTCTGCGAGAAGTTCGCCCAGCTCATGCAAAATAACTTTCAAATGTGCATGATGGAAAATATGACTTGCTTCCTAGGACTTCAAATTCATCAGTCCTCAAAAGCGATCTTCATACATCAATGGAAGTATACAAAGAATCTCATCAACAAGTTTTGTCCAGATAAAACAAAGACGCTAAAATTTTGATGAGCACAAGTGTGACGATCACTCCAGATGAAGAAAGAGAACCAGTTGATCCTAGTAGTTTCAGAGGCATCATAGAATCCATTTCTATTTGACAGCCAGTAGGCCGAATATCTACTACGCTGTTGGAGTATGCACAAGATTTCAAGCGAATTCAAAGAAATCGCACATAGGAGTCTGCCAAAAGGATCGTCAGAAATTTGAAGTGTACTGAGTCCCTGGGAATTCTGTATCCCTGGTGGGATGAGCTCAACTCTATTGGATATTAAGACTTAGACTTCGGATGATGCCGAATTGATCGTAAAAGCACCAGTGGTACTTGGTTGTTTTTGAGACACAAACTAATAAGCTTGTTTAACAAAAAGCAACATTCAGTTGCAACTTCAACCACTGAAGTTGAATACGTAGCCGCCACCAGTTGTTGTGGTCAAATTTTATGGATCAAGCAGCAACTAAAGATTATGATGTCAATTCTAGCAGTGCCCCAATCTATTGTGATAACAATAGTTCAATGTGCATTGCAAAGAATCCAGTTCATCACTCCACAACAAAGCATATCGACATCAAGCATCACTTCATTTAGGATCGTGTGGAAAAAAAGGATGCTTCAATGGAGTAAATCCGAATTGAATATCAACTCACGGATATCATCACAAAAGCTTCTTCCTGTAGAAAGTCTAAGAGAGCTATGCATCAAACTTGGTCTTAGAGTTTGATGAAATGAGGAATGAGTCCAAGCTCTCATTCTCAATTTTTTGAAGAAGTGGAATAAAACTAATTCCACGCCACATGGACAAAGTAGGAGATTCGAAGCTTCGTGACCAAAGGTAACATGAAACATTGAATGCAACATTACCACGCCACATGAGACGGAGGAATAAGAAGCAGACACGTCAAAGGTTTTTGAAACAGGCATTGCACATGCGAAATGGAGATTAATTCTCCAAAATATTTTGTATGTTTCAACTTCAAGAGGACTGAACCGTCGAAGTAGTGGAAATCACCCTCTATATAATGAAATCTCTAGAAATCATCAAAAGTATTATCATTGTACTTTCCAACTCCATATCTCTTCTCATATGGTTTCCTCTTGAATCCCTCCCCCCTCTAAATCTCTCCAGCTCTCAAATAGAACCTTCCATCATACAACCAAAGATCAACCAAGATGCCTATGAGGAAAGGGACCTCACTGTTGCTCAGTTGGAAGGGAAGATCGTCATTCTTATGAAGATTCTATCTGAGACAATCTTCCTACTGCTCGGTTCTCCGCTTTTAGCAAGTGTCTTTACCTCAGAGCCGAAGGGGAGAAGGACATCCTTACCATCAAGCCATGACTTTTTCGTCATAAGATATATGATTAATGGTCTGGTGGGTATAAGGAGGATTTTTTCCTTGTTGTATGGATTGAAAGGACTCGTTGTGGTCTGGTATTAATTGAACTTCACCAAAGTGTTCATGAAACCTCAAGACAGGTCACTGTTTCCCCTCTCCTCTATCGAGCTTCAGTTGAGAGGAAGAATGTGATGGGAAATAAATGAGGAGCTACCGGAAGCAAAGTGATGCATCTTGAATGCTACTCATGCTTGCTTCTGGTCAAGCATTGCTTCCAGTTGAGGGCTAGCTGGAACTTAGTGGAGCAGAAATAGTTTCTTTAGAACAGCTTGTGCAATGCTTTTGCAAGCCAACTTCTGGTGAGACTTGCTAAAGCTGGAGCACCGCCATAAACTAGTGGTGAGAATACTGTAGGCGAGGATGAGGCAAGCTGACTGGTGAATAGATTTTCCCTAAATCCCATCACCAGCTTCAGACGGGGAAGATAAAACGATGCAGTTAGCGGGGGACAAGAACAAGATCAGATGAAGTCCTGGAAGCAAAATACGAAGTTTATTGATTTTCATTTAAAGTATAATTTACTACTTTTCAAAAGTTGTCAACAAATCAATGAAAAACTTAAACATATGTTTATTTTGAAGACAATAACTCTTTGTCATAAAATATTTGCCTCATTTCAAAACTGATGCTACACTTTCAGGTGTAATAAGTTTTATGCCCTTGAACTTAATCGAGAAATATCTCTGCAATTAAAAGGGAAGATTTTTATGCCAGGCTGAGTAATCAAGGTTTTCAGTTTTTGAGTATTAGAATCTGATAGAATATTTCATGTAAACTCAAAACTGACCCTTTATCAGGTTAATAGCGGTGGTTTTTGTCAACATAAAAAACGGGGGAATTTTTCAGAATTATTCCTACCTATTTCTTGTTTTGATGTGTCAAAAGAATATATAGAATCCACCAAGTTAGAAGTGTCTCTAGGTTAGCTTAATTCGCATAAACTTGTAAAGTCTTATTAGGATATATTGAGTTGTAACAGTACTGATAAAGCTGAATAAGTCAAAATAGGTGGAATCCAAAGCCCCAGCTTGGATCATGCGAAGAAAGGAGAGACCAACGTCCAGTTAGAAGTTGATTACACAGAGAAACTGACTAAAAATACCAGCCTAGATCATCTCCAGCTTACAAGTTCAGTTCCTACTCACACGAAGAAACAAAGAGACCAAATCAGAAAGAATCATCAATGATCACACTTTAATAATATATATTTTTTAAAGACTATTGAAGCATGAACCCGTTAAGATTCTTTGGACTAGCACAGTCGTTCTGACGCAAAAGCTGAATGTCGACATCATGCATCAAAAAAGGATGTAGTAGGTGCAGAACCTTAGGAAAAGTGCCCTGCTCTCGGCAGAAAAGAGATACATCAGATTGAAAGATGCTCAAATGTCTCTAAACAACTACAGTTTGAAATGTGCATACGTCTATAATACATGAAGTATTCATAGTGGAAAAAATAGAAATGAGAAAAAGCAACAACACTCCGTGCAAGTGATAACTGAAACATTTCTATCATCAAGGCTAATTCTCAGCCTACCACGTGTCATCTCTTGAACACGAGATTCGTAGCTTCTAAGCTCGAGTTATTTTATTGGTGTTCTTTATCTTCTAAAAAGAATGAATTAGTCACTTCAGATCTCTAGCAATGATTCTTACGGACATTTAGCCAACCAGTTCGACCATTTGGGATGAACTATAAAGCTGTAAACTCTAGAGGAGGAGGTTGCGTTGTGTGCCCACATTTCAAATCCATGAAGGCGAAGGAACCAGAAACATGGACAACTGAGCTAGTGGACTGGTAGACACTGGCATCTACCAGATAACAATAGATTACAAGACCATCCTTTTGGTCCCGATTTATCAGAGTATAACGTATGTGCACAATGGAAATCTAAAATGTTCCTTCGATAAACTTGCACTTATCCAAGATGAGGGTGACTTGTCAGCTTGGTTTGTTAATATCTTTCAGGTACTTAGTGAAGACTATGTTTTATGTCAGTATTCAATATATACTCCAACACTTGAGTGTTGAGTTTCAAAATGAAATTAAACTATACTGACAGATAAGAAAATAAAGCAGTAAGAGACAAACAGATTTATAGTGTTTTGTACTGAACCGTCCTACGTCCAGTCTTTAGACACTTGGTCTGGTAATACACTAAGCTTAGAACTTTTACAGGTGCTCCTATGATCCATTGCTTGTCAGTGAATGCCCCGTCCACTGATCCACAAGCGCACTCGCCTGGTCCTTGCTAGAGTGTGGGCGCACCACTCAGTCTGATCATAGTTGGAATGGGTGTTTATAGTACTCCCGTGAACTATCTCTTTTGTGGCAGTAGTCCATAAGAGTCAGAGTACAAGACGTATTTGATTGTTGTAGTTTTCTTTAAAGAGAAAAACTACCAAATAGTAACTCAAGAATACAGTGATTCTGAGTCTCGTGATCACTTAGGTGATACACGAAAAGCTTAACAACCTTGAAAGTAAGCTCACTCTATGAAGCTTGATACTTTTGGTTAGAGTTTGCAAATTGTGTCAAGAACTTAAATGTGTAGGTTGTGAATCGTAAAAGTGTATTTTCTCTCTTTGTAGCGCAACTTCCTAACCTTCTTCAGTTGATTTCTTTGGTATTTATACCCGAGAGGTTGAAGGTTTGAATTTTAGACCCTTTAGAGATAAAATGGAAGTTGTCCAATTGGATGTGTCTATTGGTTGCTGCGTTCGACAGGCAGGTGGTGCTTATTGTAGAGGTTATGCACCATTTTCACATTTTTCTAACATTAACAACGATGGTTCATCTTTTTATCAAAACAACAATAATTTTCCAGTATGAGGAATCCCTAACTTGTTTTCCTAAGTATCGAAACTTGAAGTTTCGTGCTAGCAGACTTTAAGGCTTCTCCAATCTTTAAAGTATATTCTTCTTTAGTATACTCCTCATGCGATTCCTTGTTTTTCATTTGCTGGGACCTAGAGTAGGAAATCTATGTTGGTGATGTCATACTCGTAACTCCATACTAATGACATCACCCTTTAAGATATGCTTGGTCCCTATGCTTCAAAGTACGGTTTTTGTTGATTGCACCATACTTGCTGGATTCGTACTTGGCGAAATCTTTACTTCTGCTGGACTCGTGTTTTTCCAGGCTTTAATAGTATGCTGCGTACTTTAGCCTGCTGAGTCTTTCACGCATACTAGATTAATTGATCAGTCTAGTCTTCGAATTTGTATCATCTTACAACTCGATAAAGAACCTATACAGGACTTTATAACTTTCATCTAAGCTAAATTATCTAAGATGGATTTTACATACTTTGACCAAACAAAACATAACATAAAAGGAATGTTATTTCTATCAAATTTTCTAACAATTTCCCCCTTTTTGTTGTGGTCAAAGCCATCCCTAACATAAGCTGATGAGGAGCAAAAAACTTTAGAGTTTTTACAAATGAATGAGAGCTATCTAACTATAAACTCAGAAAGATTCCCCCTCAAGTTCAGCCTTCTCTTACTTAAGATATTCTCTTTATAACCTTGGAGAGATACTGTTCGATTCATATTTCAATTAAATTTAGAGCATAAAATCTTACATATGCAAGAGAGCAAAGAAGCATGTTGATTACACTGGAGTGTGTAACTTTAGCTTTGAAGAACAAAGACCATTGCTCGACATAAAGAGATTGTCATCAACAAGTTAGTTTATCCTTTAAGTATTTGTATTACAAGTATAGGGATATACTAACTCTAAAAAGCCTATGCAAATCTATTACTAGGCTATGATATGCTGCTTCTGTTCTTCATTGTCTTCCAATTGAGTGCTGCTTGAACTGATCTTATTGCTTCATCCAAGAAAGGCAGTTAGATTTACCGTCTTTCATCCTTCCTCGGACTTTTGTCTTCCAGCAGATCCTAGTCTATGGGGCAGTTCACATGTGCACCTTCTGGGAATAAATTGGAATGTCTTCCCATTTATGCTTCTTATCATTCGTCTGTATGTCCTTGTTGGTCCCAGATCAGAGTACATATGATGTGCAACGGAAGTATTAAGACAGTTAATTGCACTCTAAGACACAGACAGTTCAGTTCCAATTTCAACTCAGTTTGTGTTAGCCAGCAGTTTATGTTACCAGTTTTATAGTTATAGACAGTTAACAGTGATACACTTAAACACTTTCAGACAAGTGTTGAAGGTTTCAAGATATAATTGAAAACTGTGTGATGCGTATAGTAAATAAAACTGAAAATGAGGCAGGATATGAGCCTTAAGTCCTACTTCCACTCTTTGGATATCTTATCCGGAAATTCACTAAGTAATGAAGATACAATCCTCACGAACTATAGCCAAATGTTGTAGAGACCTCCGTCCACAACAGAATGAATCACTCGCCCATGCTGTTGTTCTTCACTCCTTCTTCAATTCCTCGAAGCCAGGCAAATCCTCGAAGTCTACTCGAAACTGGCAGTCATCGAAGTTTCACTGAGGACAAACCTTTCTTTTCCTTCTCCGGTAGATTGGATAGTTGAGTTCTTCCAAGAACGTATGCTGGCTGGCAGTTGCCCGTAATAACCTTCTCTTCTTTAGAAAATCAGGCTGCTGTGTTCTCACTTGTAAAGTAAGAACACCAAGAGAGTAGATTAAGTCAAAAGACTTAATCCTCGTGTACACAAGGTCACACAGTGAATCTCGAGAGATTCTTTATGCAATAATGCCTCGTTTTCAATAAATGAACCACAGAGTTAATGCTTTCTCGCTTGAGAGCGTTTAATGCTTGCGCTTTTAATTCGGCACAATGACGACAAGGATTTTTGTTTCGAAGGTTGTTTTATCTCTGATCCTCCTACTATTTATAGTTGAAGAAACAAAAATAGCTAGTAGAGACATTTTGAAGGATGACCAATCAGAGGTCATCCTTCTTTGTAAAGTAGACCTGCTCCTCTACCTTTTCTGAGACACTGTTCTGCTTTTTGCAGGGCAGTTTGTACTTGATGTGTCAGATGCCAAACAACGTTGTACGCCAGTCGTAACTGAGTGTCTATTCGTCTCTTATCATTGACATCTTTATTGTTCTTCTACGACTGATCGGCATCTCATTGTTCACGCATTCCTTGATGTGAAACTGACCTGCTATGAAACTGTGAGCACCTCTCGATAGTTTCTTTATGAAAAATGTGTCTACAGTTTTCTTTGATATCAAAACCATGACAAATAAAAAACTGTCGGCACAGTTTTTCATATCCGTTACTCTGCTTTGTTTTTCTCGTCCTTTATACTTAACAATTATCTCGTCTGGACGACTTCTTCTTCAAAAACTGTTCCACAGTTTTTGATTGTTCTCTTCTCCTAGACTATTACAACTCGATCATACTATACAAGGATTACATGAGGTAATAACTCTAAGGCCTAGACTTTGGTACACAGTTTTGACAAATCAAAATATTAATTTTAAAGGTGGGGTTTCTACATCAACACCTAACTGTCCTTTTATTAGTACTTGTGGACCATTGGCAAGCGGAGAACCTCTCCAAGTGACTATGCCCCATTGCTGGCATGTCAACTTTTGAGCTGTAAGTCATTGATATGTAGAAAGAGATGACAACGATCGAAGAGATCTTCTGATTTCTTCTACTCCTACTACAACCTCTTTGGCTTGCTCACGCTCTAATTTTTGATCTCTTCTGCAACATCCATACTTCTTCCCCCTCTTAGACCACACCCAAAAAGTATAGTCCTGGAACCATCGGGTGGCTTCGTCTTCTTCTTCATCGATAAATCTGAGAAGGGTGGAAAATAAAATTTTCAAAGTGTAGGTTGAATGGAAGGTAAGGTTCAACAAGGATTTTGCACTTAGAGTGACATAGTTAACCCTATTTATAGTCAGAAGAGTACCAGTGAGATATAAGAAATTGACGGTTGAGATCGTGTACCGAGAAGTTCGATCGTCTTCTGGGAAAAACGATGGTTAAGGTGCCCTATGCCTGCAACTTGAGTCGTGGGAAATGTTGTGGCTTTCCTCCTCGAGTCCCAAAACTGCTGATCTGGTGGGGAGCTATTTCACCACATATTTTGAAGGAAGATTCAGATGTCTGTTGATAATCTTTCGCATTGATTTTCATTAAATGTGGCATATCGTAGAAGCGATTTGGCAGATTAAGCGTCTCGGTTTTCTATATTGTCAACAACATGTTTCGTAAGCTTGACATGATTTTAGCTTATAATGCTTGGACAAAAAGAATATCAGTACGAATCACTGTCAACTTTGATTTTCAATCTTCAGATAAAGTGAGAGCTTGGACTCAGCTTTAATCAACATCTTCGTCTTAAACATTCTTGAAAGATTGAGAGCTTGGACTTAATCTTAGTCTGCTTCACTGTCTTCAACCACTTGTTGACATTGAGTATATACTGAAAATATATACTGAGAGCTTGGACTCAGTACAGATAAAAAATACTTTAAACTCTTCAGAATGAGAATGAGAGCTTGGACTCATTCTTCTCCTTCTTTGATCTCATTAAACTCCATGAGACCAAGTTTGATACAAAGCTCCTTAAAGAGAGCTTCTGGAAGCCGTTTCATGAAGATGTCATCAAGTTGATTGTCAGTACGGATGTACTCTATGCTTATGTCATTGTTTTTGACATGACACGAAAAAAATGATATAATATGTCAATGTGCTTGATTCTGGAGTGATGAACCGGATTCTTTGTGATGCACATTGCACTATTGTTGTCGCAGTAATGGAAATACATCATGAGTCCACAGCATAATCAAGCAGCTATTGTTTGATCCACAGTATTTTAGCACAACAGTTAGCAGCCGCAACATATTCCGCTTCTGTAATAGATGTCGCAACTGAGTGTTGTTTATTGTTGAACCAACTTATCAGCTAAAATCCAAGAAACTGATAGGTTCCACTCGTACTCATGCGATCAAAACGAAAACCTCTAAAATCTGAGTATGAGTATCCATTTAGAATAAGCACGTAGCACCTTGGATACCGAATTCCAAGTGACTAAGTAAATTTCAGATTTCTTACAATCTCGCACATACTCCAACGACATAAGAAATATCAATTCGGCTTGCTGCTAAGTATAGAAGTGAGCCTATGATTCCTCTGTATAATGATGGATTGACTGATTCTCCATCTTAATCTTATGCGATTTGTACACTTGTGCTCATAAGAATCCTCAAAGACTTAGTCTTTGCAGGAAGAAACTTGTTGATAAGGTCTCTAGTGCACTTCTTCTGATTGTTGAATATTCCTTCACTGAACTAATGAACTTGAAGTCCTAAGAAGTACATCATTTTTCCCATCATACTCATTTGAAAATTACTCTGCATAAGCTGGGAAAATTTCTCGCAAAGGCTCAAATTTCTTGACCAAAAAATCATGCCATCAACATAGATCTTGACCACTTAGATATCTTCTTCATCGTTGATTAGAAACAAGGTCCTGTCGATCTTCCTTTTTCTGAATCCATTTTTTAGATGGAATTGTGATAGGGTCTCATACCAAGGTCACGGTGCTTGCTTCAATCCATATAGTGTTGTCCATAGCTTGTATATTTGATTGCTTTCTTCAAAACCGGGAGGCTGCTCCACGTATACTTCCTCCTTTAATTCATCGTTGGCAAAGGCACTCTTCATATCCATCTGATAGACCGTGAATCCATGATATGCAGCATAGGCTAGGAATATCTTTATAGCCTCTAGTCTGGCTACGAGAGCAAAGGTCTCATCTAAATTGATTTCTTCGCACTGCGCATATCCTTTGGCAACTAGGCTGGCCTTATTTCTAACTATGTTCCCAGCTTCATTACGCTTGTTCTTGAAAACCCACTTGGTTCCGATCACAGACTGATGTGATGGACGATCAACCAAGTCCTAAACATGGTTGCAAATGAATTATGCAAGCTCTTCTTGCATGGCATTTATCCAGTTGGCTGATTGAATTGCATCTGCTACTCTTGTTGGTTCAACTTGAGAAATATAGCATGTGAGTAGAGCACTGCCCTATATTGTTTGAACTAGATTGGCGATATCACCCAGTATGGATTCCTCTAGATGAATGTAAAGCCACTTCGGTCGGTGAAGTTCTTCGAACTCAATGGATTGAGTGAATATCTCTTCGGTGTGAACTCATGTGACCAGCACTTTTGAGAGATGTTGATCTCCGAGGATTGTCTAATTTTTTGATGCTTCATCATTTGTTACTTGGTCAGGTATGACTGTAGACTGATTCTGAGCATCGTCTTCAGTGTGAGCTCCGTCTTTATTCTGAGCTTGTGTGTCTTCAACCCTGGCTTCTTTATCTTTAGTCTGGTCTTCAACGTTACCAATCTGAATTCCTGGGTTTTCATTTTCTTCTTCAGCGTTGTCAGCTTGGAAGATGCCAATGTGAATCTCCCTTGATTTATGCTTTTGTTTAGGGCTGTGGAATTCGAGGTCTCAACATGATCATTAGCATCATCGACCCTCTCAATTTTCTGATGGTCATTCGAGTATGTTGATTGAGAAGATCCATCCATCATAGATCTTATCAAAATAGTCAGTTTAGCATTGGAAGAATTAGTGCCCAACTGTTTATTCACATCATCAATCTCAGAAATCTTTTCTCCCAACTCTCTCATGGTCTTGCGCACTAAAATAGCTTCATAAAAAATAACATTATATGTTATCTCTAATAGCTTGGTAAAGCTTATTGAATACTCGATATTCCTTGTGAGATGGGTGTCCATATCCAAGAAACACACCTTCATTAGCCTTGAGAGAAAAAAACATTCAATTTTGACTTTCCAATTTTGTGAAAATATCATGGTGAACCAAAAGCATGAAGATGAGCTAAGGAAGGCTTACAACCGTAATATGATTCTTAAGGGATCTTTTGTAATCTGTCATTGATGGCGCTCCTGTTTTGAGTGTAACACGCAGACATCAATGCTTCGCCCCAAAACTTCTTACCCAGACTAGTCTTGGCCAGCATGGTTCGAACTGCTTCCTTTAGCGTTCGATTTCTTCATTATGTTAAGCCATTCTGATGTGGAGTTCTTGGAGTTGAACGCTTATGCTCGATGCCGACTTCCACGTAGAAATCCATCAGAGGCTCGTTTCAAAAATCTGTTCCATTGTTAGATCGAATTCTCTTTACTATACTCTCTAGTTGATTATGTACTCACATGATCAATTCTGGCAGCATGATCTTTACTTCGTCCTTGGTTCTGAGAAGCTTGATCCACGTATAGTGCGAGTAGTCATCCACCACTACTAGTGAGAATATTTTTCCTCCAGTGGTTGGGCAAGTTACAGGACCAAATAAGTCCATATGAAGTAACTCCAACACTCGGGTAGTGCTTGGGCTGACTGCTTTGTACTTGAATGACACTTTCATTTGCTTTCCTTGCTGACAGGCTTTGCATACTCCTTCCTTCTTGAACACTCCACTTGGTAAACCCTTTATCAAGTCATGCTTAGCCAAGAAGTTGATTGTTTTCAAATTTAAATGGCTTAATCTCTTATGCCATAATCAGATTGATTCAGATGTACTGGTGGTGATAAAGCATGAACCAGTCTGCCCACTCGGCCAGTCTACTACATAGAGTCCACCTTTGCGAACTCCCCTCAACTTGATGTCTCCAGTATCCTTATCCTTGATCTAACACTCAGCTTCCTCAAAGGAGAAAATATATCCATTCTCACTTGGTTGATTGACGCTGAGTAAATTGTGCTTCAGATTGGTGATGAGAGATACATATATTATTCTCAGCCCATTCTACTCGATGCATCCTCCTCCTATTACTCTTCCTTTAGAGTTGTCACCAAACAACACTAGTGGTCCTCTTGTTATGTTAATCTCAGAGAACAACTCTTTGATTCCTGTCATGTGTGTTGAGCATCCGGTGTCAAGGATCCACTCATATTTCTCCTATTTTACCTGTTCCTGCATTCACAAGAAGTTTAACATTTAAGTCCCCGTGTATCTGCGGGTCATGCAGGATTAACTCGTGTGATCATCCCTATAGGAATCAACACTTTTGTGATTTTGACAACAAATGTAGTCTTGTTATTGTCAGTAACAGAAACCTTTCCCTTAATTATAAAATCGTGCATGATCTTTGATTGGGAAGGTGTGGCAATGTGTGGAGTTCTCTAGGAGTACTATTCTTTTGAGAACCTCGAAATCGTTGTTCTGGAAATGAATACGTTTATGGTAGCTTGTTCAACAAGCATGAACCATCTTCGTTAGCCTTCATAGCCTTTAAATAATGATTGTGAATTGGCGCCGGCCTTAAGTAGGTGTTCCCCCAAGTTGGTATATTCCTCCTCTCAAGTTGTACTTAAGATTTGGTTTCCTGGATTGTATATTGACCGGATTGGATGTTCAACTTCCTCGTAGAACATACTGACTCATTGGCTGAACTAGTCAAGTAAGTTGACTTCCTCGTGGTAGGAACATACTGCTTGGTCAACTTCTGGGGTCGTACTGACTTCCTGTCAATGTGAGATTTTACCAGCTTAGGTTCTTGCTGTCTAACCAGCTTACCCTTACACTTGGACTTATTTTTCTCATTCTGATCCGTCAATTTGGGGTAGTTGGCTAACCAGCTTTTAGCACTACCAATAACATCTAGTGTTCTGATTGCTACCCCTTGACCACATGACTTAAACTTTGCACTAAGGTTTTCTTTAATAAAGACAATAAATTTTTTAGTACTAGTAGATACTGGATTTTCACTGTTCAAATTATTTTCATTTCCTAATCCTGATTTACACTCAGATTCTAGATCATTAAAATTTTTAAAAAGTGATTAGTGTTCTAACTTTAACTTTGCTAGCGCTTCACTAATAGACCTCGGTTTTGTGATCTCCTCGGTTAAGATAGAAACTTGTAATCTTAGTGAGGTGTTTTTGCTGGCTAGGACATTTTTATTTCATAAAATTTTTGGAATTCATGCGCTAAAGTGTCTAAAGTGATTTCTTCTGAGTCAGAACAATATGACTCAAATTAATCAAAAACATATGCGGACTGAATAATAACAAGTGAGGTAATTACCCACTCACTTGAAGCAATGAGAGCTATCTCCGCTTCAACTTCAAGATCAACCTCAACTTCTTCACCAATTGAAACTAGGAAGGCTAGAAGTTCTTCCTCGTCAGCTTGTTCTTCAGATGAGTAATCCTCATCATGGTCAGGAATGTCTGACATCTCCGTTCTCGTCAACATAGCTTGTGCTACGGCCTTTGATGCTCAGTGCTTGAAGACTCTTCTCAATCTTTCCCTTTCCTCCTTGTCCACAGAAGGACAATCAAACTTGACATTTTCGGATGAGCCACATTGAAATCATGCTCTGGGAGTTCTCTTAATGAACTTTTTTTCATCTACGTCTGGTGCTTCCTTCATTCTTTTTGCCTTTTCGAGGAGTTTGGAAATCCTTCTCATTTGTTCTTCAAGCTCGGCAATTGAGCTCTCTTCCTCCTTAGATTGAGAGCCAGATGTCGTTGGCTTCTCTTGAACTAAGCTCGACTTACTAGCTGGTCGGTCAGCGTGGAAGGGTTTCTTAAATTTCCAATTGAAATCCATGTTTACGAGGAAGGCAGCATCTTTTGCTTGGTGGCATGGTGAGCTGACTGCTCTTATGGCTTCGTTTTTGTACACCATTTGAATGTCACACTCATGGGCTTGTAGTTGGGCGAACTGCTCCTTGGTCGTCATTTTAGATAAATCTTTTTCCTTCAAAGTGGTAGTCTTGACAAACCAATCATCTTTTGGGATCTTGGGTAGGATCTTAGCATTAAGATCTGCATTTGAGTATGACCTATCCAGTGCCTTAAGCTCGCTGATGATGGCGTTGAATCTCTTCTCCATCGCCTTTATGGTCTCTCTAGGTTGCATCTGGAATGACTCATACTTATCCACACACACTTACAACTTATTGTGCTTCATTTGATTGGTTTCGTGGTAGAATGTGTCGAGGTAGCTGTATACCTCTTTGGCAGTATTGAATTGTATGACTTCCTCAACTAAGGCGTCGAGGAGAGAAGATTGTACGACTTCTAAAGCTACAAAGTTGAGTTTATTTCTTCTTTTGTTTTCTGGACTCCAGTCTTCCTCAAGGTTGTAAAACTCGCTAGGCGCTAGTCAAACGGTAGCATAGGACCTATCGCCTAAGCGGTCTAGGCGGGTACTAGACGGTAACATATTTTTTATATTTTTATTTTTTAATAATAATAAAATAATATCAAAATACAAATCTTCCAACATTTTATAATAAAATTTTAACAATCTTCATATTGATCCGATCAATACATAAAGATGTACCGATACATAAAGTAGCTAGGATAGGCTCACTTATAAACTGATGTGTCATAGCCTAAACCAACAGCCTATCGAGGGAGTGTCTCAACCGTGATATTGTTTATACCTCTCTAGGTCAAACGGTTCATATGATCCTCTATGATCTCTTACACACCATATGATCATCCCTATAAGTAAGATAATAGGATATTATAGTTCGTATCATATGTTTGTTATATCAGATAGTAACTATGTTGATGTAACACATTCATGAAGACCAGTGTATCAAACGAACCCACTTAATGTTAAATGCTTTTAGTATACTATCCCAACAACCTCCAACATATACTCAAAGCATAATACGTTGCTTTATTAGAGTATTAAGTGTGTATACATCAGACCTAGCTTATTTACATGTTTATAATCTTGTGATCAATTTGACCTACAGATCCGGACTACGAGCGTGATCCTCATAAGTCCTCTAAGGTAAACACTGCGTAAATAAATCTGCTAGATTTTTCATGTCAAATGCTCCTACTTTATACACATTGCCTATTATCACGATTTCTCGTATGATGTGGTACTACATATTCTATGTGTTTCACCACCTTGTGAATCTTTGGTTCCCTTAAGTTTGCCATTGCACCAGCATGATCATAGTTCTTTGTGATTCTATTAGGCAAACTCGGAACACACACCTCTAGAGGATAACACAAGAGTTATACTGCTTCTTGCAAAGCTAATGAAGTTGTTACACACTCAGCCTTCATACCGAAATTCATTACACACTTCTGTGTTAGATTCCTATAAGTCCTCCTCCAAGGCCAACACATAGTTAGAGGTCGATTTCCTTCCTTATGATCCTCCTGGATATCCGATACCATTCAACCACCCACAGGGCACATTACAAACAAATGTGCATGTCCAGAGATGAATAAATGTCTGTTTACCATGTCTATAACATTACAGATATCTGACTTCGTTCACTGCCACATAGAAAGACAACAAACCTTTTCTTGGCATAAAACGAGTCACCTCAGAATCAATTTAAGCGACTTAAGTTACCTAAACATTCTTTTCTTGTGGTAACACAAGAATTTAATCTTAAGGATGTTCCAGTATCTCATATGTCCTACTTCTGAAACTGTTTGGATAATCATCTCTTTATGCTTGAAAATATCTCCACACTGTTTTCGAATGGGAAATATTATCTACATAACGTGCAAGGAAAACTACGCTTCCACTGACACATAAACGTTACATGAAACTCTCGTTCTCGATAAGAAATATTAAAACATCTATTTCATGACCTTGAAGCTCCATTAAAACGAATTAACTTCCTTTATCAGCTTAAAAGATGAACCACCCATCATTGCCCGTCGTCAAATTCAAGATTCACTAGGGTATTTGGAATTGATTTAGAAGACACAAGATTAAGCTAATACACAACTACCTTTTGGCGCACTTCCAAAAAACGAAAAATGGCAAAGCTGGCATAGCTAATCAACATTAGAGAATCTTATGTATTTCATTCTTCCTACACCATCCCTTTTCGAGGGATAATAGATGTAGTCAACTGGCATACAATCCCTTGCTCTACCAGATACTGTAAACACATTACTTGAGATACACACCATTGTGAAGAAATCATAATATCTTTACGATCTTGTTTATCTTCTTCCCTATCTTAGTCTTAACGCTCTTGATTAAAGCAAGAAACTAAGACTTTATTGAATTAAATAAACATGTCCATATATTAAGTGATTATAGTATCAATGCCTATTTAAGGCAACTGCGGAAGTGGACTCATGATGTCGCTAAAAGTTCAATCAAATTAAACTCCTAGCTACCCAAGAATAAAATTTGTCAACAAGTCCTTCTTCCTTCTCCTGCTAGAGTACTAGGTAGTAAAGAGTTGCGATTGTATCTAGGTACGAAATAAGTCGTTGAGTGTTGATTTATCCTAGGCAAAAAGTAAATCTAACTAGGAAAGCTTTAACAAGACATGCATCTTCTATACATTTAACAAATCACTTCCACACTCTTAAGCAATTGTAGCATAAACTAAAGGTATTGAATTCAACAATCTAAGAATGAAGGATATTGGTAAGATATCTACATTGAATCTATGAAATTGACTTGAATGATGCAAACAATCAGTTAATCCAATCAAAGATGATCAACCTACCCTACACTTCTTATCTCGCTTAGTACCGATGAAATAAAAGTAGATGACAAACAGTTACGTTATAACATCTAATTCCACTCCAAATAGACCGTAGGTTATAAACCTATAGGCAATCTCCGCACAGGGATTAGATCAAAACCTATATGCATCAACACTTTTCACAACACCTAGATCCACGTATTGGCTGCAATTTTGGTGTCTATCACACACATAGCTGGTTAATGCCTACACTATGTGATTTAGGAAAAGGATCAAGTGAGTGCAATCAATTGAATGGAGGTAAACAACAATTCAAGCATCAAAAACTCAATTCAATGTTTCAATCCACCAACAACCTCAAGGATTTATCTATACATACCTTTGATCAAATGCAATTGAATAGAAAAGTAAAACTTAGCCATTACAAATAGATAGAAAACTACAAATTCCACAATTTGGATCCTAGGCCTTGATCTACAGTTGATTCTTCATGTTCTTCATCAATTGGATAGATTTAGATGAAGATCCCCTTCAATTCATTGATGGATGTGAGTAGGAAGTGATTTTTGAGAGTGAAAACCGCCACAACTATGTACAAAGTGTCCAACCTCCTCACAAATGCTAGTTTCCCCTTTTTATAATGAGTTTGCAGAGCCCCGGATTGCCCCGTCTGAGATCGGATCGACCGGGATGACTTGAAACTGAAAAACCGCCAAAGCAGCCTGTTCTGGATCGCCCGGTTTGGATCAGGATCGACCGAGATTTGCCTCTGAAATGGGTAGATCGATCGAGCTTTGCATTATCGCCTGAGATTCTTCTCTGAACTACCAGGATCGTTCGATCCAAATCTGGATCAGTCGATTTGGCTCTCGACAGCAACACCTGCTGCTCCTCAAATTGGTCAATTTCCCACTAAAACTTAGACAAAAATGTTGAATTATGCCCAAAATCTATCCTACACAATCCGAATCACACAAAACACGTAAACACAACAAAAAGAAGCAAAAAGCATATGATATGGAAGTAAAATGAACGCAAACATGCATGCACAAACATCGAAATATAGGTCATTTTACGCACATATCATAATCCCCCAAACTTGAATCTTTGATTGTCCTCAATAAAAATCAAATAGAGAAATCATTGTACCTCGTGCAATACCTCATAGCTCATCTTGTTTATCTTAGCATGTCCAAGTCAAACAAGATTATCACCTAACTTTGTGACATGGCTAATGCTAAGGACTCAAACTACTCATCAAATATGTTACAAGAAATGAAATCACTCCCTCACGTGTTTAGGGACGATGAGAATCACTCAAATACAAGATATCGAGCTCGATTTCCATAGGCTTGCATCCATTCTCACCACTATACTACAATGAGTTAGCTCCTAGAATCAAGAAGGTCTTTGTTTGGTTATAATGTGGTTAACTAAAAGGTAGGTGATTTTGGGCCAAAGTAGCTAAACTCCTCAATTTCCCAAGAACCCCCAACTTGTCATCATCAAACCACTAAACCGAAGGCTTATTCCTTTCTCAAACTTTTCTTTCTTTTTCTTTTTCCTTCCATTTTTTTCCATTTTTTCTCTTTTTTTTCTTTTCATTGGCACCATCCTTCATTTTTTCTTATGGGTGCACATTTTTTAAGACGTGCACCATATCTTTTACGAACAATCTTTTGTAGGTGCCTATTTTCCAAAGATTTGCACCTTTCTTCTCTCATTGACTCATCATATGCAATACCAAATATCATCAAATCAATCAATTCCCAACCCAAGCTCACAACATCGTATTCACCCTCATACTCTCATTCCCCCCAAAACATTGTCCTAAAAATATCAAAGAAAATTCTCCAATAAAGCTCAATCATGGGGGTCAAAGATATGAAAGGCAAACATTGATCAAAGTAAACACCTTATACTCCCGATGTGTAAGGTAGGTCTAGGAATTGATGGCCTAATATCATTTTCTAGTCACATACTCATGCTAATAGATCGAGAATGGATGCAAGTTCTAGATTTCTCGCTCTTAATCTTGCCTCTCTCAAATGAAATAGATATGACAATATCAAAGCTCAAATCTCACAGCTTTTTGTCAAGTCCAAGGCATTAACCAAACACAAAATTCAACAATTCAAAAGTTAAACCCAAATATGCTTCAATAACAATATTCCGCCCTATCATAGGTTGAGGTAAACTTCAAACTTCACAAGTAAATCATGAGTAAATATCAACCTTAGTTTAGGTTCATCACACACACACAAGCACACAACAACCTAAAGCACAACTAAATGCAATGAATCTAAATGGCAAGAGAAACGATAAAATGCATTACCCATCGGTAGCCACGATCAAACCGCTTCTCCATTTCCTAATATACCTACTCACATAAACACAAAACACCACCAAACTTGAGCATCATTCATATCATTAAGTTCTCATTTCCACCAATCGAACCACAAACCAATCAATCAATCAAGAAATAAATAACATTATCCACTAGCACTACCGTTCAAACCAAACCATTCATCATTCCACAAACCAAACACAATAGGAAGTATTCAATCATGCCAACTCACCAATGATTCCATCCAACATCATAATCAAACTATAACAATCATAAAGCAAATTCACTTCCAAAACCTCTTTCCACCATCATTCCACTATCCTAAATCTAAACAAATCAAATATTTTTCCACTAGCACCACCAAACATTCCACCAAAACCAACATTCAACAAAACAAAAATATACGAAGTATAAACTAATGCAACATCCATTCAGTAACAAAATCAAACCCATGAAAATATCCATACAAATCATCAACATGAGCATAATCCACATCATTCATCCAAGGTAGAATATCATTATACGTACAACCAAATCGAATTCAAATTTAAGGGAGATGTCCATCAACTACTAAACTAAACTAAACTGCAAAATAAAGATAGGATAAAGGATATGAATAAACCAAGACACCGGCTACCGGCACATCCCCCCAAACTTAGTCAAGTGAGACTAAGTTTGTCAAAAAGGTAGGCGGTGCGACATCACTCTTCTTCTCTACCTTGTGGTGAGCGATCAAAGCGGCGGCAGATGTATGGTACCGAAACACGGTGCAACAGCTCATGAATATCCCCCTGCATCTGATCAACCCTCTGATCGAAGCCAGCAAATCAGGCAGCAATAGCAGCTTGGTCCGCAATATATCCTGTCTGAAAAGAGAAAAAGCCATCCTGCAAAGCGCCCATCCGAGCATCCAAGCCTCGCATAGACAAGGACAAAAATGCAACAGAATTAGCGGTACGCCGCATAGTCGAAACTAGCTGCTGTTGCCAATTCTCCAAGGGTGGCTGTGATGGTGCCCCAATGCTCGATCCTGCTCCTCGTCCTCCGGCCTGCTGCTCCTTTGGTAAATGACGGAGGATAGTATGGAAACCCTCTTAGGACAACACTCCGACGACATCCTTATGATCGTCCGAGTCCAACAGCCAATTTGACTTGTCCTCCAGATCAGCCACAACAGTGTACTCCAGCCGGGGTAAACAAATTTCTAGGTTCCTAAACTTATAATATGTCTCACCTCGTCGACCCGGGACCAAAAATTTGCTTGTCACACGAGAAGCAGTATCCAAATATACAACAGGAGCAGATGGCCCCGACAATTGAATATCCAAAGCAGCCAAAACTGGAGTAATCATACTGCCACCAATAGTAGGGGCCTTAGAATTCCACAACCTACTCCACCCATCCATAAGCATAGCCCCCATAAAAAAATTTCTCCCATTCTTTAAAGCATGAAGCATATAAAGTTTCGACAAGATCACATTACAGGACTCATACTGACTGCACACTGATCCACCCATTTATTTATGAAAGTATCTAAAAATAGGATTCCTAATAGAGGATGCTCTACAAGACTTAATGTTAAACCCGTAATTGACTCCAAGAAAGCAGCAAGATTCAATCCCTCATGCACAAATTCAAAATTCTCATCACATTCAAAAATTTGGTCAAGTTCATGCCTTTGAAGAAAGTGTTCCTCACTTTTAATCTTGAATTTCATCGACAAAGGAACACTATTCGCACCCTTCAGGATAGTGACAAAGGCCAAAAAATCTTTTGTTAATTCCATGTAGGTCGGCCAGCGTGCAGTGAGTAACTTTGACCATCCAATTCGTTTGAGAAGGCTCCAGATATCATTCTTCAGCCCTAATGCCCTCAATGTCTCTTTACACGGATACTTCGCTTTCTTGCTAGCCATGAGAGAAATATGGAGTGAGAACTTTTCAATTCAGAGAAAATAATCACAAAAGAGATTTTGGAAAGAGAAATTTCGACAGAAATAGAGATGGGGCGAAATGAGCCCTAGAATTGCTTTTATATTTGCGCAGAGATCGGCCGATCCAAACGTGGATCGACCGATCCGAGGCTCTATTTGCTAGCCCCTTGGTCTTGCCCGATCCAGATCGACCTAGCACTGCAGCAGCTCGGTTGATCCTCTCTTCTGCCCGTGAAAATTTTGAATCTCAATCTTTCTTGGCCGATCCCACAGCAGCAAGGGTTGGGATCGGCCGATCCTCCACGAGCTGAGGTGATCCGAAGCAGCCCTGGCCTGAAATTCTCGTCTGTTTTGCTAATTCCAAGCATCCTTTCTTCCGTTCTTCAACTCCTCATCAATTAAACACCTTCCAAAATTTGAATTTCTCATCACAAAAACATATAAATCCTGCAAAACATCCATACATCATGTATCCTATATCCATTATTAGAAAAACAACAAAACCAATAAACCAAAACAACCTAAACATTGCAATTTAACAACTAAAGACTTATTAAAAATCATCATAATCAATACAAGTAAATGTTGGGTTGCCTCCCAACAAGTGCTTCTTTATAGTCACTCGGATTTGTCAATCATGATCAAATGGAGCCAATCCGGAGCTGATACCTTGCTCAAGTACCCAATGTTCATCCGGGAAAACAAGCTTCTGCCTTGCATTCCGAGGTGGCTCCTCACCCACACGAGCCTTCTTGGTTCTTCCTCGTTCATGCTCCAAATAATCCCCCGGCTCATCGTATTCTTCATTCTCTTCATCCATGTGAGTTAATCCCGGATCATCTTCCTCCTTAAGCCTTTTTTTCACACCTCCTTTGTCAATGTCCCTTTGTTCCTCAACTCTTATTTTATCAAGACTTCTCGTTGGTAACGAAAATACAAATTCCTTCCCACAACACCGGAAAGTCAATTCACCATTCTTCATATCAAAGAGAGCATTGACCGTATGCAAGAAAGGCCTCCCAAAAATGAGATGAATGCCTCCTTAATTCTCCATATCCATAATAAAAAAATCACCCAAGATTGTGAAACTCAAAATCTCCACGTGCACGTCTTCAACAATCCCCCGTGGGCAAAACAAGGTATGATTAGCCATTTGAAGCATATGGTTCGTGGGTTTCAATTCTCCTACATCCAATTCTTTATACAAGCTCCAAGACATCACATTCACACTAGCTTCGGAATCACACAAGGCTCTCTCAACATTAATGTCCCCTATTTTGCAACTTACAATAAAGCTTCCCGGATCATCCTTCTTGTTAGCTACTCTCTTTCCTTCTTTCTCATTTCTTCCATCTCCAAAGCCATCCTCATCACTCAACTCATCCTCAATGAGTTCATCAAGCAACGACACACGTTGTATCTCATCCAGAGTCGGCATATCTACGTCTCCTTTCTTAACATATTCAAAGAAAAGAACTTCTTTGACTAGCTCTTCCTTCTCATCCTTAACCTTTTCTTCTTCGACTACCTTCAATTCTTCTTTTGCCACAACTCTTTCATCAACTTCAAACTCCACGTTTTCCACTTTTGGGGTCATAACTAATGTCATCTCATTTCTAGTTTGCTCCTCTTCAACCAAGCTACAACTCTTCTTCTGTATCACCTCCGTGCCACTAGGAAACTTCCCAGCTTTGTGCTTCCCACTAAGTTGTTTAGCAATGGATGAAATTTGCAATTGAATCTCCGCGAAATTCCGTCATACTTCTCAAATCTTTTTTGCAATTCCTCACAAGGATTTTTCCTCACTTCTTGATTACCATATCTACCACTTCCACCTATATAACCACCTTGAGTACTACTTCCCCCACCCTCCAATTGCATTGGAAGGTTAAGAGTGTTGTTGGGGTTTGCGTAGGAGAAGTTCGAGTGAAAACGGTTGGACGGATGATATTACATATTCCCCGGAGGGTTGTATTGATGTCTCATATTGTTATACCCCATTCTTTGGTTCACAAAATTCACGCTCTCCGGGTATACTTCCTCATACTTCATCATCATAAAATCATCTCGTCTACCACCCGAGGTAGACAATGCATCAAGTTTCCTTTGCATCACTGCAATCTCTTCTTTTAGCTCCTCACTTTCCTTTGCCTCATTTACCTTCTTGACCGACCGGTAATCCTTCCTTTCCTTTGGCCATTGATAACTATTCTCCGCCATTTTTTCTGTTGTCCTCCAAGCTTTGTTCTCTTCTTGATCTAAGAAGGCACCTCCCGATGAGGCATCCATCATTACCTTTGTATCATAATTCAATCCCCCATAGAACTGACAAATTTGTTGACTCCGTGAGAGCCCATGCCTTGGACATTTCTGGAGCAAATTTGTTGACTTCGTCATACCGCTGTCCAAATGAGGTACTGTCAGCTTGCCTCTTCAAAGTGAGACTCGGTGGAAAGAACTTAAACAAAAACTTCTCACGAAGTTGCTCCCATGTAGGTTTATTCGACTTATCCAGCCTTTCAAACCAATATCGAGCAACATCACGCAAGGAAAAAGAAAGCAACCTCAACCGGATTTGGTCCTGTGGCACTTGATTGAACTTAATCGTATCCGTTATCTCCAAAAACCTTGAGAAGTGAATATTCAGATCTTCAATCGCATGTCCCCCAAACTGATTATTCTGGATCATCTGGACCAATTGCGGTTTAATCTCAAATTAAGTGGCGTTCATTCCCAAGCGGAACCCACCGGTTGCTTGCTCCATTTGTGGTCTAAATAAGTTTTGAAACGGCCTTATCGGTTCATTCCTTTCGTTGATTATAGCCCTCATGAGTTCTAATTACCTTTCCAACTCATCAATCCTTCCCGTCTCTTGTCTGTTGTCCATGTCAATCCCTATTCCAACTCCTTCAACTTCAAATGTTTCTCGAAATTTTCGTTCTTCTCTCAAACGATCTTTTGACCTTGTTATGATAAACTACATACAAATTCCAAAAACAATTCTCAAATAAAAGACAAAATCCAACAACAAAACAACTAACAACTAATCAAACAAAAGTTAGCAATCACTTAGACAATTTAACAAACGCCTAGCCTACAATATCCTTACTTTCAACAATATCCAATGACCTACTAATTAAGTTCCCCGGCAACGACGCCAAAACATGATGTCGCAAAAAGTTCAATCAAATTAAACTCCTAGCTACCCAAGAATAAAATTTCTCAAATCCAGGTCCTTCTTCCTTCGCCTGCCAGAGTACTACAAGTAAAGATTTCCGATTGTATCTAGATACGAAATAAGTCGTTGAGTGTAGATTTATCCTAGGCAAAAAGTAAATCTAACTAGGAAAGCTTTAACTGGACATGCATCTTCTCAACCTTTAACAAATCACTTCCACACTCTTAAGCAATTGTAGCATAAACTCAAGGTATTGAATTCAACAATCTAAGAATGAAGGACAATGGTAAGATATCCACATTGAATCTATGAAATTGACTTGAATGATGCAAACAATCATTTAATCCAATCAAAGATGATCAACCTACCCTACACCTCCTATCTCCCTTAGTACCGGTGAAATAAGAGTAGATGAAATTAAACACACAAACTATTATGTTATAGCATCTAATTCCACTCAAAATAGACCGTAGGTATCGACATATATGCAATCTCCGCACAGGGATTGGATCAAAACCTATATGCATCAACACTTTTCACAACACCGAGATTCGTGTATTGGCTGCAATTTTGGTGTCTATCACACACATAGCTGGTTAATGCCTACACTATGTGATTTAGGAAAAGGATCAAGTGATTGCAATTAATTGAATGGAGGTTAACGACAATCCAAGCATCAAAAACTCAATTCAATGTTTCAATCCACCAACATCCTCAAAGATTTATCTACACATAACTTTGATCAAATGCAATTGAATAGAAAAGTAAAACTTAGCCATTACAAATAGATTAAAAACTGCAAATTCCCCAATTTGGATCCTTGGTCTTGATCTACACTTGATTCTTCATGTTCTTCATCAATTGGATAGATTTGGATGAAGATCCCCTTCAATTGATGGACGGATGTGAGTAGGAAGTGATTTTTGAGAGTGGAAACTACCACAAGTATGTACAAAGTGTCCAACCTCCTCACAAATGCAAGTTTCCCCCTTTTTATAATGAGTTGCAAGAGCCCCGGATCGCCCCATCTGAGATCGGATCGATCGGGATGACTTGAAACTGAAAAACGACCAAGGCAGCCCGTTTCGGATTGCCCGGTTTGGATTAGGATTGACTGAGGTTTGCATCTGAAATGGGCAGATCGATCGAGCTCTGTAGGATTCACCGAGATTCTTCTCTAAATTGCAAGGATCGGTCGATCCAAATCTTGATCGGTATGTCTGGCACTGGATCGGTCGATCTGGCCCTTGACTGCAACACCTGATGCTCCTCAAATTGGTCGATTTCCCACCAAAACTTAGCCAAAAATGCTGAATTATGCCCAAAACCTATCCTACACAATCCAAATCACACAAAACACGAAAACACAACAAAAAGAAGCGAAAAGCATATGATATGGAAGTAAAATGAACGCAAACATGCATGCACAAACATCGAAATATAGGTCACTTTACGCACATATCAACTCAACACAAAGAAACCTCGAAATAACTTCTAGAGATTCAATCACATATTAAAAGGAATGATAATCATCTTCTACGTCTAAGCAGTTTTCATAAGCGGCATTCTTAGGAATACTTGGATAAAATCCATAATTCCACGAATTACTTAAAACTGCTCAGATCGATGTAACCTCATCTCTAGAAAGATTCCTTAATATGCCATTTATCACTGTTGTTTTATATAAACATGTACTGAGGAGAAACATCCATTTAATTATAATAGAAAACATTGTTATTTATCATGATAGAGAAGAACTCTATCAACAATAACTGATAATCCAACATAAATGGAAATTAGTTTTTAACAAAACATCTCTTCAAAACTCTAATATTGTTTTTCATAAACATAAAGTAAAATCTCCACAGCTGAAGTAGCGACTTCCAACATCAATCTTGGAGATGGCTAACCCGCCATGTTCAAGCGTTAAGCTTGATCCCCTGCAAATTGTAGCAAACATGATTAGTAACCTCAGTATCCATTACCCAATAAGGAGTAGAAAACTGATACTAAAGATGTTTTAACAACCAATGCAAAAGATGATGTACCTTGTCCCTTAGTTACCAAACTTGGACAATTTGCTTTCCAGTGACCCTTCTTCCAGTGAAACATTTGTCTTTCTCGCTATCTTGCTTTCCCTTGTTCATCTCTTCTTTACCATTATTCTTCTTCACGTCATTATGATGTGACTTAGAAGAACTTTTAACAAGAGATCTAGAAAAACTTGATAATGCAAGACTGCTCCCACTCCTTCCTTCATTCCTCTTTTCTTTGACATCACTCTTCTGACTTGGAAGCAAACCAGAGCGACTTACAGAAAAGACTGAAGAAGCTTCTGCTGACACAAGATCTTTGAGCAGACTGTAAATAGTATACTTACTCTTGTTTTAATCAATAGAAATCCTGAAGTCATCAAATGACGTTGGTAATTGCAAGCAATTCTAACATCATTGTCAATTTGACCACCCATTAATTTGTACTCAGCGATGAGCTAGATAAGACTAGATCTAACGTGTCCATCGACCCCGTCATATGCTACGTCAAGACATTGCATTTTATCACGCGCAAACTATACATCACTATAACGAGGACGCAGTGCATTAGACATACCACCCAAGATGTATTGTTTGGCCATACCATTACACCACATCCACATGTGATACTGTGTACGCTCCTCGTTGGAAGATGCATCGGTCGACAGACTCGGATAGGGAGTTTGCAGAACAAACAAATCTCCAAATAAATCCAAAAGTTTGATAATGTCATTTTTCCATGCAGGAAAATTTGGACCAGTCAAGGAATTGTGTACAATTGAATTAATGAGCGATGCAATAATAGATATATATGATAAACAAATAAGCGGATCAAAGTAGGCACATACTACGAACGATTGAAAAAAAATATGCATAGAACCTTTAGTTAAAACAATGCAATTTGCTTCCTCCAATTGCCTAACCTAATTTACCGCAAGCTACTTAGTAGACGTTTACGACAAACGCTCGACCAGAACAAAATAGGCCCTTCAATTTCTCTCCATGCCAGGTATCGGCCGACAAAAGAAATTAATATTGGAGATACTAAGACCATGTTCTCCTATCCCGACTAGGGACATCATTCATGAGTTATACTCCAAGCAACATCTAAGCCAAATAACCACAATCCTATCTCCGGATGTTAAAAGGCGATTTGGCGTATGTACTAGACCCATACCACATGCCCTTTACATCTTTCGTTATCTCATTTAGATTAATCTTAGAGACTAATGAATGTTGTCTCAATGCAAACTACTTAGTAGACGTTTGCTCAGAGGATCCCACTTCCCATCTTTATCTAAATATTTTATTTAGAAACCTCATCACATTAGAACTAATAAGGAACCTCTAACGCAAGCTACTTAGTAAACGTTTATGCTTCGAGATGTCTTACTTCCAATGAGAAGTCGTATTTGTGGAGGTCTAATGATTTTAATATGAAAAATAACCAAAATCGAGCTTAGCGCACACATTATTTTATATCTCATAAATTATGTCATATCTAAAAATCAATCAAAAATTAATATGATCCCGAAATTTCTAGATGCAATTTAAAACATAAAATAAATCACATAAAGTATGCTCAATAATTAAAATTACAACATGCATAAACTGTAAATAAATTAAGCAAGTAAACATACTTTCCTATTATTTACAAGTGCGCAAATAATAAATCACATCTCTACGAGAATAAATAAATAAATAAATAAATTCTTATAGCCCCTCAGATGCGATTACATGGGAAATAAATTAAATCTAACTATTTAAAGATTTAATTTCTGATACAGATTTTCAAGCTGAGCTTCCGTTGGACTCAAAGTCTAAATTAGGTTGAAAAATCAGCAATTAGGCTTCAAATTAGGGTTTCAAGCCCAAAACAGCAACACAAATCCTAATTTTCTAACTGCGGCCACCTCCGGGCTGACGGGCCCAAGCTACGGCCCATGTGAGCAAAACACTAGGGTTTGCAAACCCTAGTAGCAGCCTTGAAGCCGTCGCGCCTTTCTGGCGCCGCTGCCTTGCACGTCCTGTTGTAGCTGAGATCCGCACGCCTCGCACTCTCCCGGCCCAATCACCTGTACCACCGCAGATGTTGCTGGCAGGCAACTGGAATCATGCACGTAGCAGGCGCCACGTAGCCACCGCAACAAGAATCTGCGATGCACTTCCACCGTAGCACACAGCCGTGCGCGACCCTACTTCTCGTCAGCCACCATCACTGATCACGCCACTACTGATCAAAAAACTCCTCACTCATTGCTGCAGCAAGCAATGCTGGCATCCACCTACTGCGTGAATTAGCATTTGGTACCGTCGGCCTCCTTCTGCTGTTGGAAACAGTCGCGAGATAGGTTCCCGTGGAATCTAGGAACAAGACCACCGGAGGAAATGCGCACAGGACTGTGCACGCACACATACAGCGGGCTAACTCGCGCACCGCTATCAGTCCTTTGTTATCCGTTGCAGCGGCCAATTGCTTGCCGGACATGCATCCATCGGTGATCGCACGGATTAGCTAGACAGAGTTGAGCGTAGCCCAACCACATGGAAGAATCCCTAGGGTTTCTGCCAGCTGCCGCCACCCTTCATCGGTGCCGCCGGTGGCGATAGTGCCACCATCAGGCGGCGAGGACTGATGCTGAAATGATATGGTGCTGAAACTGTTGTCGTATTCATTGTGGTGTGTAAGGGTGATACTGTGGTCTTACAACATGATAATTGACCTGCTTGTCATTGTGAAAGGGAGGATATGCTTTCCTAGCGTTTGGAACAAAATGCTCAGCATTCCTTCTCGACACTGCTGGGAATGACTGCTTAGTAGTCTTGTTAGCTTTGGCTTGTTGTGTCCTCTGCTGAGGTCTAGCATATGCCAGCGTAGCATGCGATCTCTGATTCCTCTGCTGAGGATCAGCAGATGCATTCTGCTTGTATCTTTCCCCCTGCTTAGCATTTGAGGATTCAGCAATCATCCTTCCTTTAGTATCCTCTTTAGCATATAACTTTCCATCAGAGACGAATTGAATCTTTCTTCGCTTAGAAGTTTTTGCCTTATTAAATGTACCCTTCTTAGAGGATTTGCTAGAAGCTTCAATACTACTAAGGCCTAACCCAGATCTATCGGTATGAGATCTTTGTTGGCTCACAATGGCATTTAGTACTGCCTTGCTAGTAGTATAAGCACAAATGCATTCCTTACTAGCCTTGTTTTTCAAAGCGTGATTCTCCTTTTCAATGTTTTGAAAATTTTCAGAAAGTTTGGAGAATTCATCCTTGAGTTTCGAGAGTTCATCGCTATCAGACATTAGTCTTTCGACTTCATTGGTAAAAGATGTGACTTTTAATTGTAGCGAAGTGTTCTCTCCTACTATAACATCTTTCATTTCATACATCTTTGAAAACTCTAAAGATAGCTTAGTAAGGTAATCATCCTCTATTTGATGCGTGATTGCTGGAAAAGAAATACTCATAGAGATTACCTCCTGAGCCTCGACTGCTAGAGCCGATTCAGCAGGTTGCTTAGCATTCGCATCAGCATCCTCAACAATATTTGCCATTAGTTTTTTATCCTCTATCGTATACTCTTCGAATGGCTTTGGGATTATTTGAGGTGGTCATGGTTGTCCTTCTGCAACCTGTCCTATAAAAGTGTTAGCTTTCATAATTTTAATTGGACCCTTCTCAAGAACATCTGCCATCTCCGGATGAATGCTTTGAAGTTGTATGATGGCCATCTTCTACCATGAGTTAAACTTCTCCTTGGTGTACTTGGGCAAGGTATGGTTCATCTTGCAAGACTTTAGATACCTAAGCTAAACAGAAAGCAACAGAAAAGCGTAAGGAAAAGGTAGATCTGGTCAAAAGCAACTCAGAAACGGAGAGTCTGGTATGACCTCCGCTCTGATACCACTTGTTGTTCCCGAGATCAGAGTCGTCGTGGTGAATACAACAAGCACACACGGAATGCAGCGGAATATTAACGTTCACTTGCACACTTTGGTTCTTTAACAAGATTGTTTAACTCAGCTTTAACTTAGGGTTTCTTACAGATATACACTAGCAACTTGGTTGCTAGGTTTCAAATCAAACACAAGAAATAGTAGGCAATAAAACAGTAAACATGCATAAAATTTATAGTGGTTCGATTAAATCGATCTACGTCCACTCCTTAGCAGAAATGCTAAGAATTTCACTAAGAAAGTATACGAAATATAAGGATTCGCCGAGCACTTGCTATAGGCGGTGAGCTTTCGAGCCAGCCACAACAAAGCTATCCTCCGTTACTTCGTTCTTCTCTGTCCACAGCTACGACCAAGTCAAAGGAGGCACCTTCGTAAAACTTGTCCTTTGCTGCTAGGGGGAGCTTTTAAAGTTCTCTCCTGAACTTTTCTGGTTTTGGCAAAATGCCCGTCGGAGTAAATCTCTTGTCAGAGATGTGACTGCTGGATGCTTCCTAGGATGGAAGGTATCCCAATGATTGAAGATTCTTGAACAAAGTCAAGGAATCTCTTGAATGAAGTGTCAGATATTCAATGGAGACACTTGTGGTTTTTGAGAGCTTTGAATACACTTTTATCTCGTGCTCTCAAATGACTACTTTCTCACAGTTTTGTTTGTCAAAGGAATCTCGCAGTTAATGCTTTTTTAGATATGTTTAAGGTTCCTTAGCTCGTGAGTAATGGAAGAAGTAGTCGTCTCTCACTTCTGGACTTGTCTATTATACTTAGAGATTCAACTTTGAATCTCGATACCCGTTAGACACAATGGCTCCTTCGTCCAAGAGTGGTTCGACTTTATCTGTCCTTTCCGGCGTCGTACAGTACTTTCCGACCTACATTGGGAAAGTTTTGTCCTTAGTGTGTACGTTTGTCAGAACGGCAGTGTAGCAATCGTTGTTTGCTATCTCGTTTTGCTAAGCCTTCTCGAAACAATCTGTTAAGCCTTTCTAGCAATCTGCTAGACACATGTCGGACTTCTGACTGCTCAACAGTTGCTCATGTTTTAGCATTTGATTCCTTTGACTCTGGATTGCTAATGCCTTTAGCAATCTGCTACCTGCTAGCGAATGCTGACTCTTTTCAGCATTCCGCTATACCTTGCTTTTAGCAAATGCTAATCTTGTTCTAGCATTCTATTATTTGCTCTTCTAACTGCTAAGCACTTCATTCTAGCAGTTTCTTCTTTGACATAGGATTGCTAACGCCTTTAGAAATCCCGTCCTTAGCACTTGGCGGCTATTATCTCTAGCTGTCTTCTTCATCTGCTAGTATCTCTAGCATCCACAACCTGCTAGGAGTGATTCTTATCACTCTTAATCTATTACAACTCGATACTTGGCCTATACAGGACATTACAAGAGTTGCTAGGATATACTAGATTTCAGCAAATGATCGACCAATCTACTAAGGTTTGATCCAATAAAACCTTTTACAATATGATCCTAAGGGAGATTTAGGAATAATTTCAAAACAGTGATTAAATCCTATGGATTTTCACAATATTCAAACTAGAGTTGCGTGTACCATCTACGTGTCAGAGGAAACGTGGTGTTCCTTGCACTTTATTAGATGATATTCTCCTAATTTGTCACAATGTGGAAGTATTGTCAAGAATAAAGGGGTGGTTATCCGAAAAGTTTCATATGAAGGATCTTGGGGAGGCAGGATACATCCTAGGGGTAAAAGTATTGCGGGAGTGCAAGAAAAGGATGTTGGCGGTTGTTTCAAGCGTCATATGTGGATAATGTGATTGCTCGTTTCAGTATGCAAACTGCCAAGAAAGGTCTCTTACCCATCTGTTGGTCCCAGATAAGAGTCGTCGTGGTGAATAGCAAACAACAAACACACATGAATGCAACGGAAGTTTAAATTTTATCTTGCACTTATGTTCATACAGATGTCTTAGCTCGAGGTAGAAGTTAGGGTTTCATACAATCGAATACTCTAGCAATTGTCGTTGTTAAGTTTCAAATCACAACACAAATATTAAATAATAAAACAGTAAGGAACACACAATATTTATAGTGGTTTGATGCGGCTAAAAGTTCAATAAAAATTAAACTCTTAGCTACACAAGAATAAAATTTGTCAAATTCAGGTCCTTCTTCCCTTCGCCCGCTAGATTACCGGGATACTATAGCAAAGTCTAATAGCTAGGTAAAAATAAAATCGTTGAGTGATTTCTATCAACTAGGCAATCAATTTAAATCTATGCTAACAACATATAACAAACAATGAATTAAACCAACAAACAACATTCAAACAATTCTCTCCAGACCTTGGTAAACCAAGACAAGCAAATACTCAAATGAGGTAGATAGGATGTTGAAATAAACGTAGATTTAATCCAATTAGGTTAATCATTGATGTAAACAAGTTTTAATTCCTATGAGGTTGAGCAACCGACTCTTTTCTAGTCAATCCCCTTTGTACCGGTGCATTGTCCGTTGATAAAATTAGAAATCTCAAACAGCTACGTTATCAATCCCTAACTCACTCCATAATGTCCGTCAATTATTGCTCTACAATCCTAGCCCCGCACATAGATTGAAACTAAAACTATATGATTATGCACTTTTCACGATGATTCCGTCCGCGTATTGGCTGCAATGTTCACATCATCTACCTATAGATTGGCTATTATCTACATCTAATAGGTAAGAACAAGCTCAAGTGCAAATCAATCCTTCATAGGAAAGTAAACAAGCAATTATCACCTAATCTTCATGCATCCTTGTTCAAATCAACACCCAAAATGAATTAGAGCAACATACCTCTCAATTGTAACAATACAAAGTTGAAATCAAATACATTCATTACAATTGATAAGTAGAAAAGGAAATCTTCCCCAATTGGATTTGCTAGGTCTTGATCTACCACCTTGGATCTTCAATTCTCCTCCAAGGATTGATGAATTAGCCCCTTGATAGGTTTTGGAAGAGTTGGAAATGGAATCGTAGAGAGAATTTATGAGGTGGTTATTCAAAGTTATGAAAAGTTATGAATTCATTCAAAATAACTGTTTTTCCCACTTTTATAATGAGTTGGCAGAGCCTCGGATCGCCCGGGCCAAAGTTGGCTCGCCCGGGCGAGCACAGACTGAAAGAACCCAAAATCACACTCTGGCTTGGCCGAGCCAAGGGTGGCTCGACCGAGCCACCTCTCTGAATGGCTTGGCTCGACCGATCCAAGTTTGGCTCGGCCGAGCGAAGTCTCTGAAATGCTCCAGCGCCCTTTCTGCTCCACTCGGTCGATCCTGCTTCCCTTTGACTCCTAGTTCGGAAGATTTTCATCCAAAACTCATCCAAAAGTGTTGTTTTATGCCCAAAACATATCCTACAACATTCAAAACACAAAAATACGAAAACACGACAAAAGAGCAACAAAAACATATGATATGGGAGTAAAATGGACACAAACATGCACGCGCACACATCGAAAAATAGGTCATTTTACGCACATATCATAATCCCCCAAACTTGAAACTTTGATTGTCCTCAATCAAAACAATGTAAAGCCGTTAATCTACCTCGTGCAATACCTCATAGCTCATCAAGATTATCTTAGCATGTTCAAGTAAAACGAGATTATCACCTAACTTTGTAACAAGGTTAATGCTAAGGACATGAACCACTCATCAAAAATGGATACAAGAAACGAAAGTACTCCCTCACGTGTTTAGGGACGATTAGATTCAGTCAATCACAAGATGTCGAGTTTGATTTCCATAGGCTTGCATCCATTCTCACCACTATACTACAACGAGTTAGTATCTAGAATCAAAAAGGTCTTTTCATAGGTTGTACTGTGGCTAACTAAAAGGTGGGTTGTTTGGGGCCAAAGTGACTAAACTTCTCAATTTCCCAAAACCCCCAAACTTGTTCTTTTCGAACCACTATAAACCTCGAGGCTTTTTCATTTCACAACACACTTTTTTTTCTTTTCTCTTTTCTTTTCTTTTTCATCATTTTTCAAATGCACCATCATTCATTCATTTTTCGGTGCCCTCTTTTTATTTCTTTTTCAAACACTTACACCAAAAATTTCGTTGGTGCCACATTTTCTCGGATTCAAACTAATCATTTATTTCATATCTTTCATGCCTCAACATTTCCCATCAATACAACTCCAATCGATTCCGAACCCAACTCTCATCACCGTATTCACCTTCAGACACTCTTTCCCCCCAAACTTGATCCTAATTATATCAAAGAAGATTCACCAATAAAGCTCAATCACGGGGGTCAAAGATACGAAAGGCAAATTAATGACAACAACCACCTTATGCTCCCGGTGTGAAAGGTAGGACTAAGAATCGATGGCCTAAGATCATTTTCTAGTTACACACTCAAGCCAATAGATAGAGAACGGATGCAAGTTCTAGATCTCGTACTCTCAATCTTGCCACTCACAAACAATATAGATATGATAATTTCAAGGCTCAAACCTCACAGCTTTTTGTCTAGTCCTATGAATTAACCACACACAAAACTGTGCAATTCAAAAGTTAAACTTAAGACATGCTTCGACAACTAGATTCCGCCCTATCATTGGTTGAGATAAACATCCAACTTCACCAAGTAACTCATGATTCAAACCTCAAGTCTAGTTCGGGTTCATCACACACACACAAGCACACAACATCCTAACCACAATCTACACGCCATAAAATAATGTAATGAATCTAATTGGTAGAAGGAACGATAGAAAGCGTTACCCAACAACACACACGATCAAACCGCTCTCCAAGACCTTATTTGTACCTACTAGAACAACACAAACACCACCAAACACTTGAGCATAAAACAAACCAATAAAGCTCTCATATCCACCAAACTATCCACAAACCAAATATCAACAATGATAAGATCATATCCAATAGTTCCACCATTCAAACCAAACCAATAATCCAAACCACAAGCCATGCATAATAGGAAGTATTCAATCATGCGAACTCATTAATGATTCTCTCCACAATCACAATCAAACAATCCTCAACCATATTCACTTCCAAAACCTCTTTCCACCATCATTCCACTATCCAAAATCTATACAAATAATTCATTTTTCCACTAGCTCCACCAAACATACCATCAAAAGCAATGTTCAACAAACAAATCTATTCAACAAACTCAAACCCATGAAAAAATCCATACATATCATCAAAATGAGCATAATCCAAAACATTCATCCAAGGTAGAATATCAATATAGGTACAACCAAATCGAATCAAATCCAATAATGGGACAATATTCAACAACTAAACTAAATGCAAGATAAAGGATAGGAGATGGAGAAGAATAAACCGAGGCACTGTCTACCGGCACATCCCCCCAAACTTAGTCAAGTGAGACTAAGTTTGCAAAAACGGTGGACGGTGCATCGTCACTCCTCTCGATCTTGTAGTTCCTCCTACAAACACAAAATCAAACAAACTAGACATTTATTCAAAATCAAAACAACTAAAAGAAATTAAACAAAAGAAAGAAAATTGGTTGGGTTGCCTCCCAACAAGCGCTTCCTTAACGTCGGTAGCCAGACAACCTTACCACATCACCCATTATCAAAAATTGTGTGGGTTTTTAATACACCTTTCTTCCTTTATCGGCATTTACTTGGAAGGAACTTGTCCAAGGCGATCTTTCTTTCACCCCTATCATCTCTCCAAGGAAGATTTACTCTCATGACGAACTCGTAAGTCAAAGGTGGTAATTCCTTCTTCGATTTGATCTCTAAGGCATCATCCAATTGAATCCAAAGTATATAAGTCTCAACTTGTCCCTCATTTGGATTGATCATCAACTTCTCATCACCTCCTTTGTCGATCAAATCATATGTTTCATCCACTATCTCTCCTAGGATCACCTTTGTTTCCCTCTTATCTATCACTAATGAAAGAGAAACAAGCACCATGTCACCACTTGGACCTCCCGACATTATTTCCTCATCATTTTTCTCTTCCTCATCATTTTGTACAAATGCCTGAACTTCTTTCATCACCTCAAGGGAAGGTAATACAAGAACACCATTCTTCTCACTTTCAATGTGTATCCTTTCCTCCTTGGTGCTATCATCCTCTTTCTCTTCTTGAGGTAACTCTTTAACTTCTTTCCTTAATTCTTCTTCTTGCATCTCTTTTACTTTTGTATCTTGAAATCTTACTTCCTTAAGTATCATAACCGCATCCTCACATTCATCTTCCAGAATTTTATATTCTTCCACTCGAGCCTCCTCACTCACCTTTTTCAAGATTTCGGATAATTGCATTTTTAATTCCAAAAGGTTTCCTTCGAGCTTATCCGGTTTCCTCTCCAAAGCTTCCCGAGATGATCTCGCTTCTCTAACTCTTTCATGATCATGGCTGCCCCACTCATCACAATGAACTCTTGTCATGGATGGATTCAAAGTTTGGTTCTCATAGAGTCTACATGGAGAGTAGCCATTAGATGGGGGATAGTTCATTTTCTTCCGGAGGTCACAATTCCCCCATTTATCTTTATAGCTTTCATTACTACACTCCTCTTCTTCATTTCCCCAACTTGACTTCATAATGCGATCATGTCTAATCTCTTCCATCCACAGGTAGCTCTCTTCAAATACCAACCGGATTGGCTACCTCGGTCGTTGTCTCTCCAACATCTTTGCTCTCATCTCATATAATTCCCTTTGGAGATTGTTAAGCCTCTCCGAGTGAGTTTCTCGATGATTCTCCATTTGACACCTACAACAATCCAACAAACTCAAAGCACCAACAAATACAAAAACAAACAAGAAATTTATTCACAAAAACAAAAACACAAACACCTAGCCTACAAGCTTCACTTTTCCCTCAATATCTAGCAACCTACTAAATGAAGTCCCCGGCAACGGCGCCAAAACTTGATGCGGCTAAAAGTTCAATAAAATTAAACTCTTAGCTACACAAGAATTAAATTTGTCAAATCCAGGTCCTTCTTCCCTTCGCCTGCTAAATTACCTGGATACTATAGCAAAGTCTAATAGCTAGGTAAAAATAAAATCGTTGAGTGAATTCTATCAACTAGGGAATCAATTTAAACCTATGCTAACAACATATAACAAACAATGAATTAAACCAACAAACTACATTCAAACAATTCTCTCCACACCTTGGTAAACCAAGACAAGCAAATACTCAAATGAGGTAGATAGGATGTTGAAATAAACGTAGATTTAATCCAATTAGGTTAATCATTGTTGTAAACAAGTTTTAATTCCTATGAGGTTGACCAACTGACTCTTTTCTAGCCAATCCCCTTTGTACCGGTGAATTGTCCATTGATGAAATTAGGAATCTCAAACAGCTACGTTATCAATCCCTAACTCACTCCAAAACGTCCGTCGATTATTGCCCTACAATCCTAGCCCCGCACATAGATTGAAACTAAAACTATATGATTATGCACTTTTCAAGATGATTCCATCCGCGTATTGGCTGCAACGTTCACATCAACTACCTATAGATTGGCTATTACCTACATCTAATAGGTAAGAACAAGCTCAAGTGCAAATTAATCCTTCATAGGAAAGTAAACAAGCAATTATCACCTAATCTTCATGCGTCCTTGTTCAAATCAACATCCAAAATGAATTAGAGCAACATACCTCTCAATTGTAACAATACAAAGTTGAAATCAAATACATTCATTACAATTGATAAGTAGAAAAGGAAATCTTCCCCAATTGGATTTGCTGGGTCTTGATCTACCACCTTGGATCTTCAATTCTCCTCCAAGGATTGATGAATTAGCCCCTTGATAGGTTTTGGAAGAGATGGAAATGGAATTGTAGAGAGAATTTAGGAGGTGGTTATTCAAAGTTATGAAAAGTTATGAATTCGTTCAAAATAACTGTTTTACCCTCTTTTATAATGAGTTGGCAGAGCCTCGGATTGCCCGAGCCAAAGTTGGCTTGCCCGGGCGAGCACAGACTGAAAGAACCCAAAATCACGCTCTGGCTCGGTCGAGCCTAGGCTGGCTCCACCGAGCCACCTCTCTGAAGGGCTTGGCTCGACCGAGCCAAGTTTGGCTCGGCCGAGCGAAGTCTCTGAAATACTCCAGCGCCCTTTCTGCTCCGCTCGGTCGATCCTGCTTCCCTTTGACTCCTAGCTCGGGCGATTTTCATCCAAAACTCATCCAGAAGTGTTGTTTTATGCCCAAAACATATCCTACAACATTCAAAACACAAAATCATGAAAACACGAAAAAAGAGCAACAAAAACTTATGATATGGGAGTAAAATGGACACAAACATGCACGCATACACATCAAAAAATAGGTCATTTTACGCACATATCATGGTTCAATCCGATAAATCTACGTCCATTCTTTAGCCGTGTTGCTAAGAATTCACTAAAAAGATATTGAAGTACAAGGATTCGCCGAACACTTGGAGCAGGTAGTGAACCTTCGACTTAGCCACTACAAAGATATCCTCCGATGCTTCAATCTTCTAGTGTGTAGCTCCTACCAAGTCAAGGGTGCACCTTCATAAAACTTGTCCTTTGCTGTAATAGAGATTTTATAGTTCTCTCCGAACTTTGTCTGGTTTCTGCGGCTTTTGCCCGTGAGAGTCAATCTCTTTTCAGAGATGTGACTGCTGGATGCTTCCTATGATTGGAAGGTATCAGAATGATTGAAGATTCTTGAGCAAAGTCAAGGAATCTATTGAATGTAGGGTCAGATCATCAAGTGGGGGACACTACGGTTGTTGAGAGCTTTGAATGCTTTAAGTCTCGTGCTCTCAACTGACTACTTTCTCACTTTTCACTTTGTCAAAGGAATCTCACTGTAAATGCCTTTTCAGATGTGGTTGAGGTTCCTTAGTTCGTGAGTAATGGAAGCAGTAGTCGTCTCTCTATTTAGACTTCATCTTTTATATCTGAAGATTCAAACTTAAAATCTTCAGACCCATTAGACACAACAGCTTCTTCGTCCAAAAGGAGTTCAATTTTATCCATCCTTACCGGCGTTGCACAGTACTTTCCGACCTACTTCGGGAAAGCTTTTGTCTTTTCAGTTGTACTTTTATCAGAACAGTTGTATTTAGAGATCGTTGCTAGATATCTTCTTTTTTTGGCATTCTCGGAGAATGCTGGAATGATCTGCTAAACCTCTTGATTGCTACGCTCTTCTAGCAATTCACACTTTAATCTACTGACTCCTTCAGCAGATGCGTATTTCAACATATAGGTCTTGACTGCTGATTGCTATTCCTTAGCAATCTACTGAGCATTAGCAAATGCTAAGTCCTGTAGCATTTTGCTATCTTCTTTGCTTCCGATTAGCAGTCTCTTCCTTAGCATATGATTGCTAATGCCTTAGCAATCAATCTTCTTTGCACTTTGACCGCTATCATCTCTAGCAGTCATTCTTGTCCGCTGATTTCTTTAGCAGCTACCATCTGCTGAGAACTCTTCTAGCATTACGAAGTTGCTTGAATTGATTTTCTTCGTTCCATTTGCTGAATCCTTCAGCAACCTTCTCAAGAACTTCCTAATCTATTACAACTCGATATTTTTCCTAAACAGGACATTCGATAGGCGTTGCTAGACTATGCTAGAATTTAGCAATGATTGACCAAACTACTAAGGCTTTGATTCAACAAAACCTTTTACAATTTTGATCTAAGGGAGGAATTTGCAAATAATTCCCAACACCTTCCGACATGGCGTACATCTTTCCAAAGATTAGTGTCCGATGCAACAAAGGGAGAAAGATGAGATGAGCAACGTGCCGTATGCATCGGCCGTAGGGAGTCTCATGTATGCAATGTTATGTACGAGGCGAGTATCTGCTTTGTTGTAGGCATGGTAGCAAGATATCAGTCTAACCCTGGACAAGCACATTGGACGACGGTAAAGCACATACTCAAATACTTGAAAAGGACTAGAGACAATTGTCTCGTCTATTAGTGTGAGGAGTTGTGCCCTGTGGGTTATACGGATTTTGATTTCCAGGCAGACCGAGATGAAAAGAAGTCTACCTCTGGCTATGTGTTTACATTAGGAGGTGGATTCATATCATGGAGGAGTGCAAAGCAAAAGTGCATTACTGACTCCACCATGGAAGCAGAATATGTGGCAGCTTCCGTAGCTTCGAAAGAAGTAGTATGGTTTTGAAACATCTTTTTGGAGTTGGACGTGATTCCTAATCTGCCCAAAACTATCACGGTATAATGTGATAAATCGGGAGCTGTGGCTAATTCAAAAGAACCACGAACTCACAGAGCAACGAAACACATTGAGAGGAAGTACCATATTATACGAGAAATCGTAGCAATGGGTGATGTGCTGGTAATGAAGATTGATACAAAAGATAGTCTAGCAGATCCATTCACAAAGGCTCTACCTCAGATGGTCTACGAGATGCATGTACGTAACCTTGGGCTAAGGGCAAAACCAGCCACGTAGGATGATTGATGTAATAACTAGATTAGTTTAGACACGTTATACTCTGGAAATCACCTGTATAATGCTTTGAGTATAAGTGGGAGATTGATGGATTTATATACTGAAAGCATTATGATTGGTATATTATTTATAAGTTCAATTGGTTAATATACTGGGAATTATAAATGTTGTATGTTCATCTCCTGTCTGGATTAACAAACATGTGTCGCGAACGCTCTTATCCTTTTCTTCGTTGATAGAGAGATCATACGGTGTGTAGTAGATCACAAAAGATTGTATGGATCGTTTGACCTAGCGAGATATAAATGATTATCATAGCTGAGACAGTTCCAGGATAAACTGTCAATGTAGGCTGCAACATACGTAGTAATAAGCATCTTATCTTGGATGACTTTGTATGCTGGTGTGGGGCACGCATTGATAAGGACCTAAGTTGAGAATCATTCTTTTATATGACATTAAAAGAATCTAGATCTCTATGGCTTGATGAGATCCTAAACCTAAATGAAGGTACAAAAGTATACGCGGATTGTGTATCACTTTGAGTTGCAGTGAAACGTTCTGCTTGAGCTTGTATATCTGTATCTTGGGTGATAGCAGTCTGTGTATGACTGTCTGGTACTAGAACTAGGTAACCACATCCAGTATAGGATGGTGACATTCCCTGAGCAGCCCAAAAGGTTCGTTATGCTAAAGTCCTGCAGGCTGATTAAGTTAAAGCATAATTGAAATGTTTGAGTGGATTGACTCAAGAGTATAAGATGTTAATTAATTAAATGGCTTGTCAAAGCTTAAATTAATTAATAAAAGTTTATAACCTTAAATGTGGGGATATACCGATCCCATGCAACCCGTACCTCAAAACATGATAGCAAATAAGTAGGACAATAATGATTCTCTGGTGGAATGAATCAATATTAATTAATTAATTATATTATGGGTTGAATATGAGAATAAATTAATTAATAGGCCTTATTTGCTATTTGCATTCTGGTCCCTGGTCTGGCCCATGAAAACTCAGGCCCAATAGAAGTCCAGAATTTCCTATAAATAGTCCTCAGGTTCTCAGATCACCACACCACTAGATCATATTTTGCAATAAAACAAACAAGTATTTTGGGAGATGTGGTGATCGACTATGATCTGAGAACGAGGAGGAAATTTTGCTTCTTAACCGGGAAAGGAATCCGAAGGGAATCTTCACCAGATATTCGAATTAGAGTTGGGATACAGTTCAGAAAATCAGGTCAGGAGGATCGTGTTCTTTCTTCTATGACTATTTGTTTCAAAAATTATTATTAATCTTCAAAGATTTAATTCCTTAATCTTTTAGGAATAAATCTTGGTGCACGGGAAAAGGATTGAGGATCAAATCTCTGAGCACTCGTTCTTTAGGTTTCTACAATCCAGGTATTCCACAAAAACCCCCTTTATGCATAATCAATAAGAACATGATAGGATTAATCATAGGCATAGCAATTTATTTTTGATATTTCAGTTAACGATCTCGGCTAATGGATAAAGTGATTCAGTTCACAAATCCCTTCAACAGGATGACATCCCCGAAGAAACTGCTGCTGAGGACGGAGAAGAGTCTACTCTGGAGCGCATTCTAAGGAAGATAGATGAGTACAATGCTGCCCTGGAGAGACTACATTAACTTCAACAAAATCTGAATGCGAAAGCTCAAAGGTTCAGAATGAATTTTCTCAACTGGAGTAAGAGAAAGAGAGGGAGATTGAAAGGTTAGGGAAAGAAGAAGAAGAGAAACAGATGAAAGAAGAAGAAGCTGCTCTTGAACAGGCTATTCAACTGTCTCACTTCCTGACCATTCGGTCAACTACTAAGAAAGCCCTTGAGATCGTTTGTGAGTGCCAGCTGCAAAATCTCCTCCTGAAACAACTACATCTTTTGCATCGATACTAATTTGCTGAGGAATATTCTGCTAAAAATGCTCAGAAAGCTCGTGAAGAGGAGGAAGAGATGCAAAGGCTAGAACGAGAAGCTGAGAATATGAGAATTAAAGCCGCTGAGCAGAAGAGGAAAGAAGAGGAAGAGGCAGCAGCTGCAGAAAAAGAACGGCAGGAGGCCGAAGCTGCAACAGCAGCTGCAGAAAAAGAATGGTAGGAGGCCGAAGCTATAGCAGCAGTAGCAGAAAAAGAAAGACTGGAGGCCGAAGCTGCAGCAGCAGCCGTAGAAAGGGCAAGGCAGGAGGTCGAGGAAGCCGAAAAGAAAATACAAGAAGAAGAGGCAGCCGCTGAACTAAGAAGAAAAGAGGAGCAAATGCCGATGCAGATGCAGATAATGAAAGAAACCCTATCTCCAAATCCCATCTTAGTTGGAATTCCCACTGTGACCCTGACCGATGTTGTACAAGATGCAATCAACCAAGCAATGAGCCACCAGGTTCAGAAATCCATGGCCACTCTTATTTCATCATGGGCTCGATCTTCTGGAGTCCATTCTTCTAGTGGCTTATCCACCATTATGTCTGGTCCTTCTAGATTTTCTCCGACTCTCGTCTTCCCCTTCTGGATCTTGATAGGTCTAACTTCGATCAATTGTCTCATTTCTAGATGCACGTTCACAGTGTGATCATTGATCACTTTTTCCACGTGGATTAGGAATCTGGACTAAACTTGGGAAACTTTGCGTTGTGCGCCATTACTTTGAATCTGAGCTAATCACAGGAACACAGATATGCAAGAAAAATCTGGACCTGGTCCTTGACGACTCAGGAGCAGCTAGTCTGTAAAGACCAACCGCTCTGATTCCACTTGTTGGTCCCCGATCAAAGTTATAATATATGCAGCGAAAGTTCTTAATGTTTTATCTAGCACGTATACTGCTAAGGTCTCGACTTAGCAAGTGTTTCTCTAAATATTTTAGCTCGTGTAATTGTAAGATTGATTGCAGTTTATATTACAACACTTGATGTGTTGAGTTTTAAATGATTAAATCAGCAAAGACAAATAATGTAGCAATGTAGTAAACGTCACAAGGATTTTTATAGTGGTTCGAACAATTGTTCTACGTCCACTCTCCAATCCTCTTCACTGGAAATTCACTAGAAGAATGAGTACAAGGTCTGGCTTGATCTCTAGCGTTGAGCAGCTCCTCCGTCTGGTCAGCGCGCACCTTCAAGCACCTCGATCTCCAGTCTTCAACACGGTGTCGCTCCTTAGAGTGAGGACAAACCTCACCTCTCCTCGAACATCAACAACTCGGAGGTTTATAGTTCTTACCGGGACCTTTCCTTTTGTTGGCGTAGCCCATACGAATCACTCTTGCACTGCAATAGTGACTGCTAGATTCTTTCTGGAATAGAGAGAATCCCAAATATACCTTTTGAAGATTAACTTTTTAGGTCTTCGAGCTTCTGTTATGAAAGCTTATGAAAAGTTTCAATTAAGATCTATGCTCGGATGTGTTCGCGTGATAGAGAGAATAAGTTTTATCTCCTTTTGTCTCTTGTATGTACGAAATTGCGAACCTTTGAATCAATTAAGGACGACACCTATTTATAGGTGAAGATTCAAACAACCGTTTGAATCTTGTCCGTTAGACTCAAAATGAATGCTCACCTATATGCATGCTTCCTTTTTCTGCAGTGTGCAGAGACTTTTCAAGTCCCTTGGCCTATGATTAGCGTAGCATCTGTCTCTAGCCATCATTCTGTCAGAACGTTTCTTTTGTAGGTCTGAAACCCTCTTTCTCCATCATGATTATTCCATCCTCTTGATTGGTTGGTTCATCTCGTAACTAGTATTCCGTCTGATGTTCGGCTTTGTAATCTTTCTCTTGATTGCTGAATGGTGATTGTCATCTGCTGACTACTATTGTGCGTCGGATCACTCCGTAGATTGCTATAGTTCTTCACCCAGCATTCCCGTCGTTTCCTCCGCATCTTTGGTCGTTCTGATCTTCAGCATGCTTCAGTGATCGAGAGAGTTTGCTAACTCCTTCAGAAAACTTGATCTTTTTCTTTTTCTTAATCTATTACAACTCGAGTATATGTTCCTATACAGGACTTTTTACAATTGACTCGATACTGAGTTGCTATAGCTTTGATCCACCAAAATGTATCATAAAGTGATCATGAATTAGTTCATATTTGAGAGATCTAACAATATTCCTAACACACAATCATACAATCCTAAAACTATTCATGCATTCATTCAATAATAATTATCATGCAAATCATAGGCAATATTATTTTTCCTGATAGAGCCAATTAATAAACTTGGCTCTGATACCTATTGAAGGGATTAGTGAACTGAATCACTTAATCCGTTAGCCGAGATCATTAACTGAAATATAAAAAATAAATTGCTATGCCTATGATTAATCCTAACATGCTCCTTTTGATTATGCATAAAGAGGGTTTCGCAGAATACCTAAATTCTAGAAACCTGAAGAACGAGTGCGCAGAGATTTGATCCTCGATCCTATTCCCGCGCACCAAGATATATTCCTAATAGATTAAGGAATTAAATAATTGAAAATTAATAATAATTTTTGAAAACAAATGAGTCAGAGACGAAAGAACACGATCCTCCTGATCTGATCTTTTGATCTGTATCCCAACTTTAATCCAAATATTTGGTGAAGATTCCCTTCGGATTCCTTGCCCGATTGAGAAGCTGAATTTCCTCCTTGTCTTCAGATCTTATTCGATCACCAAAGCTCCCAAAATACTGGTTTGATGTGTTGCAACATATGATCTTGTGGTGTGGTGATCTGAGAATCTGATGCCTCTTTATTTTGGACTTCTATTGGGCCTGATTTTTCATGGGCCAGACCAGGGACCATAATGCAAATAGAAAACAAGGCCTATCAATTAATTAATTCTCATATTCAACCCAGAATATAATTAATTAATTAATATCTTATATTCCTGAGTCAGTCCACTCAAACTAGAGAATCAATACTGTCCAACCTATTTACTACCATGTTTAGAGGTATGAGTTGAACGGACTCGATATATCCCCTCATTTAAGGTTATAAACAATCATTAATTAATTTAAGCTCTAACAAGCCAATTAATCAATTAACATCTTATATTCCTGAGTCAGTCCACTCAAACCTTTTCAGTTATGCTTGAACTTAATCAGCCTGCAGGACTTTAGCATAACGAGCCTTTTGAGCTGCTCAGGGAATGTCACCATCCTATACTGGATGTGGTTACCTAGTTCCAGTACCAGACAGTCATACACAGACTGCTATCACCCAAGATACAGATATACAAACTCAACTAGAGCATTTCACTGCAATTCAAAGTGGTACGCAATCCGCGTATACTTCTGTACCTTCATTTAGGTTTAGGATCTCATCTAGCCATAAAGATCTAGATTCTTTTAATGTCAGATAAAAGAATCAATCTCAACTTAGGTCCTTATCAATGCGTGCCCCACACCAGCATACCAAGTCATCCAAGATAAGATGATTATTATTGTTTATGCTACAGCCTACACCGACAGTTTATCTTGGAACTATCTCGGCTGTGATAATCATTTATATCTCGCTAGGTCAAATGATCCATACAATCTTCCATGATCTACTACACACCGTATGATCTCCCTATCGACGAGATAAGAGGATAAAAGCATTTGCGACACATGTTTGTTAATCCAGACAGGTGATGAACATACAACATTTATGATTCCTAGTATATTAACCAATCGACCTTGCCCATAACATATCAATCATAATGCTTTCAGTATATAAATCCATCACCTTCTCAGTTCCCCCTATTTTCATGAAGGGAATTCCTCCCTGTTCTTCTCCATGGGTGGATGCCTCTTGCTCATTTAAGTCCTCTGATGCAGTCAAGCCATCCTTGGGGTGTTCTTGCCTCTGAGATGTGGTTTTCTCAGAGTCTGATGAGCTGCATGTCATTTCAATAAAATCTACTCTCTCATCTGTCAGTTGAAATCCAAGGGCCTCAAGGTGTAGGCGGTTGAATGCTTCAGCAAACAGAATGTCAACGCTGAGTTGTCTCATGTGGAAGTGAGGATTGACCAGCTCCTTCAACAGGTTCATTGAACTACAGTCTCTTGGCAACTGTCATCATTGATACTTCAAAATCAGCTCCTTTCCTCTTCTTTGGTTGAGGTTCTTCAACAACATTCCTTTCTTCGCACGATTCATTTCTTTGTCCATGATTAGTTGCATCTTTCTCTTGTTCCTCTTTTTCTTTCTTTCAGCCTCTTCGCGAGTATGGAACAATACAGTTTTCTTCTTGGGTTGAACTGAGGTGTTAGTTCTTTTAAGCTTTTTGGCACCTTCGACAGTTTGAGCTGGGGGTACTACTACGAGACTCTCAGCAGTTTCAGGGTCGACCACCTTGTTATTAAAATTGTCCTGCCCATCATCATCCCCATTTTCTCCATTGTTGTCGTCTTTTCTTTGGATTGAGCGGTAGACGGGATTCCTTGGAGGAATAAAATCAGATGGCAGAAGGTCTTCTCCCTCTCATTGAAGACCATGCAGTTTCTCGATAAGGTAACTGACTTTCAGTCCAAAATTGACACTGGAAGAAAATTTGTTATGATTCAGGATGCCTTTGTTCTTCTTGGCATTCTCCAACAAGCGTCTATAGATGTATTCTGCCCAATTTCCTCCTGGTCCATCATCAAGTACCATCATCAATGCATACTTTAGCTGGTTTAATTATGAGAAGGATCCGGTGCCACAGTACAACATCCTCAGTGCGATCTCACAGAGTATCTTATAGAACGGCTTCAGTTCAGACACCTTTGTGGCAGGTTTGAATCCTTCTTTATGATTAGACTTCTTTGATTTGTCCCAATGATTTTTCATGGCATCCTTGTCATCATCAAGATAACTGGCGATGTTGATTCCTATGTTAGGTAAATGAAAGTTTCGTGCAATTAGTTCAGGATCAACCTTGATTTCTTTCTTCTCAACTTTCGTCTTAAGCAATCGTTGATTGTCAGCAATTATCGCATGCTCGTAGAACTCTGCGATGCGATAAGGTTTGAACCATCGGGGAAAAGCTATCAAGAACCGTGTCAATTTCTCCATCGTGAGCTTCTTGGTAAGCTCAGTAGTAAGCGCATCATCTGTTGTGATCGATGCGATATCCCTCCAATTCAAGATCTTCTCCTTCACAACCTGTGCTACCCGAATTTGGTTATTATTTAGTCCATAAGAGAAAACATCATCTCTCACAATTCGGATCAACTCTGCGTGCAGAGTTTTCTCTGTGACTATGTATTGCTCTGGGTTATCGGAGGTACTTGGACCTTCGATTGGTTGGGTTTTCTTTTTCAGCATGTTTAACAGATGTAATGTGGGTGATTTTTTAAGGCTTGGAGTTGAAGGCTTGGAATTTCTGAGAAAGTTGTAGAGAATAGAGAGTGTCGAGAGTAAAAGTGTAGTCGACGAAGAAGAAGGGCTTAAAAATGGTTTTAGGATCGATTGATCATAAGGATCCACGACTGAGATTGAAACCCCTTTTCCGATCGACGACTGAGATTCAGGCTGACGTAGGCGACTGTTCACCTCTGGCACTCCGTTTAGGAGCGAGTGGGATGGACAATGTGGCTCCGCATAATACGCCATTGTGCTGCCCACATTTAATGCGACGTGCAGCCGACAACTTCAACTAATTCGAAATTCACGCCCTTGAACAACCGCAGTTTTCCCTATCCCATAGCTTCATCAAACTGCTTGGGACAGTTCACATATATCCTTATCGACGAACTGGACAACTGTTATCATCCTTAGTTGTCAGTTAGAAATTGTCCTCAATCTTGATAGTTTAAAAATTGTGACCCTTCGCAGTTTCTTCATTTAGTTTTCATAAGCACTCAGTTCCTGGACTCCATCCATATGATTTAATGCGAAGTTTGAGGAGCCGTCTTCACAGTTTGACCAATCACTGACTCTGCACCCTTAGCCTTCTAACCTCTTGGCCACATGTCCATTCATGGATGGTTCGATACAGTTGTCAAGCATTCAATGTTGACTTATCAGCTTCAGAATCTAAACGATGAAGAGTCGTGTTCTGTATTTAGGTGGCTTGGCATCCTTTCAATCGATGCACGAAATCGTCTATAAATACCCCTTCAACGAAGCATTAGATATCATCTCATATAACCTTTTTCTTCTTCGATTCAAATATTATCTCCAGAGAAAATGTCTTCTCCCTCTGATATTGCTAGAATCTCAATTCAGCGAAACAAAATTTTGGATCGAGGTGGCCTTTATGCATATTACTGGAGAACTCCGATTGTCTATGAGGAAGTGATGGGTAACCCGCGAGCTAACAGGCTTGAGTCCTTTGTGACCAAGGAGCCCCTAACCTTTCATACCGTTGTGCTGAAAGTTCTTGCCCATAATTCCTTTGTCACTGATGATGAGATCCACTGCAATCTTGCTGGGGAGGATTTCTTTTGGTCTGCTGACTCTTTAGCTACCGACTTCGGGCTTAGTCGCTATGGGACGCCAGTCATGGCATATCTCAAGGAGGAAATGGTGCTGGAGTGGTCGGCTTGGCAGCGATGGAGAGCAGCAGACATCGGGTTCCATCCAACTACAACTTGCAGGTTCCTAATGTCGCGCTATCAGTGTCCTTCGACATCATAAACCAAATGGTGGTCGGTAACTCCCTTATGGATACTGACTTTTCTTCGCCTGTCTGGAAGGCGATGATGGCATTCGAGGATCAGGCTGAAGTGGACTAGGTAGCTTTCATCTTTGACCGCCTGAAGATGGCCTTCAAAATCTTCTTGAAGTCACCGTCCCATACGGTATGCAGTTGAACTGGCTCTCACAGAAGCGGATCCCCTACCTCACTGAGAACCAGTCGAACCTGGTTGGATTCAACTACTATCCCTCAAGATGGATGCCCACCCGATGATTGTATCTTAACAACTTTTTTAAATTTCCTATTTTTTTTTGTGGAATGATGTACTCCCCCTCATTTTTATCGATGAAATCGTTCTCCCTTTTTTTAAATGTTGAGCAAACAATTCTATAATTAACAAAATTGTCTTAACTAATGTTAATAAAACTGACTTGACTATCCATTCCAACAGTTTTTCACCACGCAGTTTTAATCTCGGTCCCTCGAGAATTCATCAAACCTTAGTAGACCTAGTTTGATGCAAATCTCTTCGAATCGAGCCTCAGGTAGCGGTTTGGTGAAAATATCCGCTAGCTGGTCTTCCGTTCTTATAATGCGACGTGCAGCCGACGACTTCAACTAATTCAAAATTCACGCCCTTGAACAACCGCAGTTTTCCCTGTCCCATAGCTTCATCAAACTGCTTGGGACAGTTCACAGCTATCCTTATCGACGAACATGACAACTATTATCATCCTTAGTTGTCAGTTAGAAATTGTCCTCAATATTGATAGTTTAAAAATTGTGACCCTTCGCAGTTTCTTCACTTAGTTTTAATAAGCACTCAATTCCTGTACTCCATCCTTAAGATTTAATGCGATGTTTGACGAGCCATACTTCACAGTTTGACCAATCACTGACTCTGCACCCTTAGCCTTCTAACCTCTTAGCCACATGTCCATTCATGGATGGTTCGATACAGTTGTCAAGCATTCAATGTTGACTTATCAGCTTCAGAAGCTGAACCATGAAGAGTGATGTCCTGCATTTAAGTGGCTTGGAATCCTTTCAATCTGATTACTCAGAATCTCATGAAGGTACGAAAGACTGTCCTGCTAAGAGATCAGTAAGCAACTCTTTTTACGAATACTTGTTTCTCTTAGCTACATTCTTCTTAAAGTCATAAAATGAAAGCGGTAAAGAGTTCAGGATTATATTGATCTTAGCCCGATCATTGTACATCCACCTCTACGTGTGAACCGATTCATGGTGTTATCCATCATCATCACATGCAATGTCACCAAACTACCATCAATCATTCTCTCACAGACAAGGTCTTTTACGAGATCATAGCTGATAGTTCATTCCACTTCGTCATACGTGGCCACTAAGTCCATCCAGATCGTAACAGAACTACAATAGCCCATTTACTTGAGCTTCAGTTCTCTAGACGGGTTATCCGAGATTAACTTGTAAGTAAAATCTTCAGATGCCACCCATCTGTCGTGCAATTCCTTCTCACGTCTAGAGACTTTATGGTAGCGTCGCGCAAGTGGGAACAAACACGTGTTGCTTAGTCAGGAGGATATACTCAATGCAGTATCTCCACTCAGGAAAGTTTGGAATAGTTAAAGGATTGAGAGCAAGAATATGATCAATAGTAGACATAGACATATCTGAAACAATAAAAAATCTGAACATACATGCAGAACTTCGAAAACAAATGCATTGAAAACCTTTTCATAAATCAAATACATATGTTTTCCACTAATTGCCCAAGAGTTCCCACCGCAAGCTACACGCATAGACATTTACGATGTTACCCTCAACCAGAACTGCGGGTTTTAAGCCCCAATTTTTTAATTTCACTACCATGTCGGGAACCTTTCGACATAAGAAATTAATAATTAGTGAAAACCTTAGACCAAGCAATCTTTCAAGGACAAGGAAGCAACAACTACATTATATCCTAAGATGCTTTTAAGAGATTAACCACAAATATAACTCTGGCCAAAAGAGACAGTTTAGCATGGCACGTAACCATACCGCACAGCCCTTAAAGCTTTTGTTATCTATAATTTAAATCAATCCTAGAATACTTATGAAAGAGATCTACGCAAGCTACACTCGTAGACATTTACGCAAAACCCTCCCACTATTAACATAATTTAAATTGTTTGTCTAGAAATCCCAACAACTGTACCCATGCACCTCCAAGAACTAGCAAGCTACACTCGCAGACGTTTGCTAGAGCGAGAGATACACTTACAGCCTAGGACCGCTTTGTAGGGGTCTATTGATTTTAATTAAAAATCCGCTTAGGAATGTTTGGACCAGTTAAAGGATTGAGAGCAAGAATATGATCAATAGTAGACATAGACATATCTGAAACAATAAAAAATCTTAAATAAGAACATACATGCAGAACTTCGAAAACAAATGCATTGAAAACCTTTTCATAAATCAAATACATATGTTTTCAACTAATTTCCCAAGAGTTCCCACCGCAAGCTACACTCATAGACATTTACGATGTCACCCTCAACCAGAACTGCGGGTTTTAAGCCCCAATTTTTTAATTTCACTACCATGTCAGGAACCTTTCGACACTAGAAATTAATAATTAGTGAAAACCTTAGACCAAGCCATCTTTCAAAGACAGTGAAGCAACAACTGCATTATATCCTAAGATGCTTTTAAGCGATTAACCACAAATATAACTCTGGCCAAAAGAGTCAGTTTAGCATGGCACGTAACCATACCGCACAGCCCTTAAAGCTTTTGGTATCTATAATTTAATTCAATCCTAGAATACTTATGAAAGAGATCTACGCAAGCTACACTCGTAGACATTTACGCAAAAATCTCCCACTATTCACGTGATTTAAATTGTTTGTCTAGAAATCCCAACAATTGTACCCATGCACCTCCAAGAACTAGCAAGCTACACTCGTAGATGTTTGCTAGAGCGAGAGACACACTTACAACCTATGACCGCTTTGTGGAGGTCTATTTATTTTAATTAAAAATCCGCTTAGTATTTTTCTTTCAAAATAGGTTTCTTATATGCACATAGATAATTTCTTTGTTATTATATTTTCCAAATTTTTTCATGTAATTAGCAAGCCCAAAAATTCCAAAAATATAATCCAACAAGAAATTAATCACATAAGCATGCTTGGAAAGCTGTAAATAATAAAAAAGTAAATCATGCTTTTCCTATTATCTACACATGCTTAATTGCGCACATAATAAATCACATATCATACGAGGACAATTATAGCAAACAAAAATTCCTCGTGGCCCCACAAAACAGGAAATAAAATCCTATCTATTACAAATTTGAAATTTGAATTTATTTTGATAAATCCAAATCTTTTTCAAATCATCATCAAATCTTCCAGGGACTCCAAATCTTCAACCACCAAATCTTTTGGGATTTAGGGTTTTGTGATTTGATGATTGACCCCAAACCCTAATGCAAACCTAGGGTTTACCCAGGATTGCACCAGCCACCAAATCGCAAACCACCGCGACAGGACAGCACCTGCCGACGATGACCAGTGCCGCCGCCTGCCGCTGCGTGCTCTCGTGCGCCCACCACGCCTGGCCGCCACCGTGCTACCCAGCGTGCCCGCAGCCGCGGCCTGGTAGCCGTGTGAAACACACACAATTATCATGTTAAAATTATCAATCCAGTTTCTTTCTCATTCGCCCTAGTGGATATCACCTACTCCATTGAAAGGTATTAATAGCTAGGTAACACAATAATCGTTGGTTTCTTATCTATCTAGGCAACAAATTTTAAACAAAACTTAAATGCAATCAATCAACTAGTAAACTAATTGCAACTTTTTCAAGCAAACAATCCAATCAAGTGAATAGGTAGATCAAGATAACAAATCCAACAACTTTAGAAGATAGTGAGTGATTGTAAACATCAATTGATCCGAATTAAACCAAGTTATGTTGCAAACAACTTTTAATTCCTACGATAATTCTTAATATTAAAATGTTCACCCAATGGAATACCCGAAATTTCTTCCCAAAAATCACCCAATATCACATTCTCATGTACAAAAACAGACTCAAGATCACACCCAAAAATCTCATCTACTTGAGCACGTTGATAGAAATACTCTTTACCTCGGATTTTGAACTTCACAGACAATGGGATTCCCCCTGCACCTTTCATGACAGTGATCAAAGCCAAGAACTCCCTTGACAAATCCATATATCCGGGCCAATTCGCCTTGAGAAACTTCTTCCACCCAATACCTTAGAGTCGATTCCATACATCATCCTTTAATTTCATTGCGTTCAACGTCTCCCGGCACAAATACTTGGTTCCAACAACTTGCCGTGTCGCCAATTTCTTATATTTGGCAAACTCCTCATCGACAATTCCCTTTGGGCGTCCACTTGAAGAAGAACCTTCACCCCGCGCTCGTTTGCTTGCCATAAGAGAAATTGAAGGGTGAAATAAGAACAATTCAATGCACCAAAGTATGTGAGAAAATTTTAGAAGAGAAATTTCGACCTAGATGCAAATGGATCGAGCAATTGCTCGACCGATCCTTTAAACTTGCGCGCGGCTCGGCCGAGCACCAGATGGCTCGGCCGAGCGAGGTGTCTGTCCGCGCGGGGATGCTGGCACGTTTGGGCTCGGTCGAGCCTGCCTCGCTCGACCGAGCAAGGCCACTGTCCAAGGCCTTCGACCCAGCTCGGCCGAGCCTGCGTTGCTCGGCTGAGCTTCCCCTGTTTCAGCCAATTTCAGCCCTCTTTTCGACATCTTCCCGATCATGTTACCTTCCGTCCTTTCTATTCTTCATACAGAAATTGTCAAATGAAAGTATAGCACCACAAACAATTAGGAACCCTTCACAACAACAAACCACATTATTAAACAAAAATCAATAACACACCATTATTCAAAAATGCAAAGTAACAAAATTTAAACATTGGGTTGCCTCCCAATAAGGGCTTGTTTAACGTCGAAAGCTCGACAATCATACCTCATGTCAATCGTGGTCAAAAGGTGCTGATCCGGAACTCATACCTCGATCAATTATCATGTGCTCCTCCGGGAAATGAAGCTTCCTCCTTGCATTCCGTGGAGGATTCGTATCCACTCGAGCTTTCTTTAAACAATTTTGATCAAGCTCTTCTTCATCCCCCGGATCTTTGTAGACTTCATTCTCCTCACTCATAAGTTTTAAACCCAGATCAAACACATCCTTCATCCTTTTCTTTTACCCAACTTTCTCAACTTCACTTGTATCCACATTCTTCGGAGGTAGGGAAAACACTACTTCCTTGCCACAACAACGGACTGTAAGTTCACCATGTTTCATGTCAAACAAGGCATCGACTGTGTGTAAAAACGGCCTTCCAAAGATGAGTTGTATACCTTCCTTATTCTTTATGTCGACTCCAAGAAAATCTCCCGGGAAGGTAAACGTCAACACTTCAACATGGACATCTTCAACCACCCCTTTTGGGCAAAACAAAACATGATTAGCCAATTGGAGCACTTGACTTGTAGATTTAAGGTTCCCAACCTCCAACTCCTTAAACAAGTCCCATGACATAAGGTTGACACTTGCTCCGGAATCGCACAATGCCTTCTCAATACATTTATCTCCAATCTTACATCTAACTACAAAACCTTCGGGATCTTCTTTTTTACTAGCAATATTCCTTTCTCCAAGCTCACAAGTACCACTTTCCAAGATCTATTCTCCTCCAACTAACTTATCCAACATAGGTACCCTTTCTATCTCCTCCGCTAAAGGCATTTCGATGTCACCTTTCTTCACGTAATAAAAAAAACTCACGTCTCCAATTTTCTCATCCTTTTCCGATTCTTTGCTCTCAATTTCTACTTCCACTTCATTTTCTTCTTCAATGTCCACTTTCAACTCTTCTTCAATTTCCCCCATTTCAATCTTAGGGGTCATCACTTCCAAGTTTTCCTCCATCCTACTTTCACCTTCTACCATGTTACAACCTTTCTTTTGCACCACTTCTGTATCACTCGAAAACTTCCCAGCTTGATGCTTCCCGCTTAATTGTTTGGCGATAGAGGAAATTTGAAGTTGAATTTCGGAAAACATGCCATCGTACTTCTCAAATCTCTTATCCATTTCTTCATTAAAATTTCTCCTCGGTTCTTGGTTTGCATACCTACTATTTCCCCCAGCATATCCTTGACCACTACTTCCCCCTTCAATTTGTAATGGAGGATTGAGAGCGTTGTTTGGATTAGCATAGGAAATATTCGGGTGAAAACGGTTGGACGGATGATAGTACATGTTCCCTTGTGGATTGTATTGGGGACGAGCATTGAACCCCATTCTTTGATTCACAAAATTCAAACTCTTCGGATGCGACTCTTCATGCCGAACTACCATCATATCCTCATTTCTATTTCCTGATGTAGACAATACATCAAGCTTCTTTTGCATGAGCGCAATTTGCTCTTTGAATTCTTCACTTTCCTTGGCCTCATTTACCGACTTAACCAATCGATAGTCCTTGCATTCCTCAGACCAATGGAAACTATTCTCAGCCATTTTCTCAATTGTCCTCCAAGCTTCTTCCTCTTCAAGATCAAGAAATGCTCCTCCCGATGAAGCATCTAACATCACTTTCGTTTCATAGTTTAATCCCCCGTAGAATTGGCAAATCTGTTGACTCCGAGAAAGTCCATGTCTTGGGCATTTTTGTAGAAGCTCTCGGAACCGATCCCATGCCTCGTATAGAGGTTAATCGTATCTTTGCCCAAACGATGTGATATCAACCCTTCTCTTCAAAGTCAAACTCGGTGGGAAACACTTGAATAGTAACTTCTCTCTCAACTCTTCCCAAGTGACAATATTTGATTTGTCCAAGCCTTAGAACCAATTCCTAGCACCATCTCTCAAAGAGAATGAGAATAACCACAGCCGTATTTGATCTTGAGGCACTTGGTTGATCTTTATAGTATCAGTAATCTCCAAAAATCGAGAAATATAAAAATTTGGATCCTCGGTTATGTGCCCCCCAAATCGGTTGTTTTGTATCATTTGGACCAACTGTGGCTTTATCTCAAATTGCGTGGCATTTACTCCTAACCGAAAACCTCCCGTTAACGGTTCACCTTTAGGGCGAAAAAGATTTTGTAATGGTCCCCTCGGACCATTTCTCTCATTGATCATAGCCTTCATCAACTCGAGTTGCCTTTCCAACTCTACTATCCTAACCGTGTCTTCCCCATGGTTAGCCATCTCAAAATCAATTCGAATATTTTCTCTTCTTTCTTGAAGTTTCCTTGCTTCAAGCTCTCTAGCCTTTGATCGAGTGATCATAAACTACCTAGGAAAAATCCACAAAACTAATTACAAGTAAACAATCCAAGAAAAACAAACAATCACAAATAACAAACAAAACAATGTTAGTAAAATATTCACACAAGCATTTCCTCAAACACCTAGCATACCATACTTCAACTTTCAATAATTCCACAAGATCTACTAAAAGATCCCCGGCAACTGCGCCAAAAACGTGGTAGCCGTGTGAAACACGCACAATTATCATGTTAAAATTATCAATCCGATTTCTTTCTCATTCGCCCTAGTGGATATCACCTACTCCATTGAAAGGTATTAATAGCTATGTAACACAATAGTCGTTGATTTCTTATCTATCTAGGCAACAAATTTTAAACAAAACATAAATGCAATCAATCAACTAGTAAACTAATTGCAACTTCTTCAAGCAAACAATCTAATCAAGTGAATAGGTAGATCAAGATAACAAATCCAACAACTTTAGAAGATACTGAGTGATTGTAAACTTCAATTAATCAAAATTAAACCAAGTTATGTTGCAAACAACTTTTAATTCCTATGAGGTTGAGCAACCGACTCTTTTCTAGTCAATCCCCTTTGCACAGGTGAATCGACCGTTGATGAAATTAGAAACCTCAAACAGCTACGTTATCAATCCCTAACTCACTCCAAACAGCTCGTCAATTCTCGCCCTACAACTCTAGCACCGCACATGGATTGGAACTATAATTATAAAATTATGCACTTATCATGACGATTCCGTCCGCGTGTTGGCTACAACGTTCACGTCAACTACCTAAAGGCTGGCTATTACCTACACCTAATAGGCAAGAACAAGCTCAAGGGCAAATCAACCCCTCATAGGAAAGTAAACAAGCATAATTGATTCAATCCATCACAATATCCGTAATACAACACTCACTAATGAAATTAGTTCTCCATACCTTGAGTTAAGTACAATACAAATCAGAAATTGAAAGAATTCATTACAAAACTTCAAGGTCAACGATTAATCTTCTTCGGTTGTCTTCTTTGAATCCAATATACCTCTCTTCCTTCTTCAATCTTCACCAAATGTATGGAATGTGGCTTTATTCCACTTGATTTTGGTTAGGGATATGTTTTGAGATGAATCTAAGGAGAAGTATCGTGATGGTTATTCTACTTTATGGGCAAAAGTTCTTCAATTAACTGATTTCCCCTTTTATAGGCGAGCAAACAGGGCCTCGGATCGCCCGAGCCATCCTGCAAACCTCAGCAGTCAGGGAGGCACGATCTGGCTCGGCCGAGCCTGCTCTCTACCAGCCAGGCTCGGTCGAGCCTGCACTGCTCGGCCGAGCGAGCCCTCTGCACGGCTCAGCTCGGCCAAGCCTTCTTCGCTCGGTCGGGCGGGTCCTCAAAACTTGCGAAACTCTCCTTTCGCTCCGCTCGGACGAACCAAACCTCCTTGGACTCAAAACTCGGATGATTTTCCTCCAAAACTCCACCAAATATGCCATATTATGCTCACAACACATCCTACAACATTTCAAACACGAAAAAATGAAAATAAGACAAAATAACAACGATAGTATATGATATGAGGGTAAAATGGCCAAAAACATGCACGCACACACATCGAAAAATAAGTCATTTTACACACATATCACAGCCCGCTGCCGTCCTCCTGCCGCCGCACTCGTTCGCGGCCTCCTACTGCCGCCGTGCGCCACGGCCCAGTCTGTCAGCTCCGTCTTCATTCTTTGTTCGGACCCGTCAATTATAGATTTGAATAAAAAAATTACAGAAAACTATTCTATAACAATTTTTTCTATCAAATCTAATCACTGATTTTCTAGTGATTTTACAAAACGGATTCAACCTTACACGGATAAACCACCGCGGGTTGAATCAATCGGGTTGCCACGAGGAACAAAAACCATCCACGACAAAAATAAAATTCATAAATGCATTAATGAATCTATTATGAACAACAGAGCCATAAATCAAAAGCTTGGCTCTGATACAAATTGTAGGGATTTATCCGTAAATCGAATCACAAAATCCAAGTAAGCCGGATCGATTTATGGTTTATTGATCACAATACCAATTCACAAACCCTAGCATGCTCCTATGAATTTAATGCGTGGATAAAAGGAATTACCGTTATTCTGTAGAGTCTGATCTGATCTTTTGCGTTTGAATATCCAACTTTAATTCAACCACGCGATTCGATTAAATATGCAGAAACAAAAATTAGAAAACTAATTTCTAGATTCAATCAAAAATAAAGAAAAAGAAGAAGAAAGATTTCTATTCTCCAGATCAGATCTTCAGGGCTGTATCCCAATGATGTTCAGATCTGCTACTGGTGAGGATTCCACAGATCTGTAGAGTGTAAACCGGAGTCAAATTTTCTTCTCCTCCCCTCTCACTGGCGCCGCCCCTGCTCTCTCTCTCCCTAGGGTTTCAATTGATTTGAATGTTATGAAGTAGCAAGGGTTTCAAAGAGAGAACTGTCTATTTATAGACCTAGGGTTTTAACCCTAATGGGTTACTGGCCTTTTTCAGCATATATAAATGGGCCAGACCTGGGACCTAATGCAAATAATAAAGTGGGCCTATAAATTAATTAATTCCCATTTCCACAACCCAGGACACAGTTAATTAATTAATATCAATTCTTTATCACAACAAAATTAATACTGACCTACCCCTTTATTACCACGTTATGAGAACGAGCTGCATTAATTGAGAATCCCCATATTTAAGATTATCGGACATTTATTAATTAATCAGAGCTTCTGAAAAGCTCTATCTACAATTAATTAATATCTTATTATTCCTGAGTAGCACCACTCAATCCTTATCACTCGTGCCTGAACTTAATCAGTCTGCAGGACTTTGGCACGATGAATGTCATTGAGCTCCTCAGGAAATGTCCCCATCGTATTACTCGGATATGGTTACCTAAACCCAGTCTCAGGCAGTACTACACGAAGTGTTTTTACCCAAGATGCGGATATACGAGCACGTAACTTAGGCTCTCCACCATGGCTAGTCAAAGCAACAGTCAATCCGTGCAAACCCCTGAACCTTCGCTAGGGTTTGGACTCAATCAAGAACGAGATCTTGTATTCGCTGATGTCAGACAGTCGAATACATCTCACTGCGGTCCATCAATACGCCACCCTTGCATACCAGCATGTCAAGTAACCAAGACAGACTACTTATTCCGACAATGCCACAGCCATCTGGACAGACGTACCCTTATACACTGTCTTGGTTGTGATCAGGTTTATGTCTCACTAGGTCAAGTGATCATACTGTCTTCCGCGATCTACTACACGCCCTATGATCATCCCTATCGGTGAGACAAGAGGATGTCATTGTTACATACATGTAAGTTTGTTTGACAGATAGGAGAAATAAACTGTTGTATACTCATTGTAATAAATGCTTTCAGTATACAAAACCCATCAACTTAGTCATCTTTGGGCAGAATTTGTTGATCATATCTTGAGTGTATTTCTTTCGACTGATAAAAATTCCTTCATCAGATTGATCAACATGCAATCAAAGAAAGTATATCATTATGCCCATCATACTCATTTGGAATTTATTTTGCATCAACTGGGCAAACTTCTCACAAAGACTTGTGTTCTTGCTGCCGAAGATAATATCATCTACATAAATTTGAACAAACAAGATGTCCTCTCCATCTCTAATCTTGAACAAGGTTCGGTCTATTGTTCCCTTTTCAAATCCATTCTTGAGAAGAAACTGTGAGAGAGTTTCGTACCATGCTCTAGGAGCCTGTTTCAGTCCATACAGGGTTTTTCTTAGTTTGTAGACTTGGTTTCCTTGCTCGAAACCTGGGGGCTGTTCAACATAGACTTCTTCCTTCAATTTTCCATTGAGAAAGACACACTTCACATCCATTTGGAGGACTGTGAAGTTATGATAGGCTGCATATGCCAAAAATAGACAAATGGCTTCTAGTCTGGCAACTGGTGCGAACGTTTAATCGAAGTCTATCCCTTCGCACTGTGCATACCCCTTGGCTACCAATCTTGCTTTGTTTCAAACGATGGTGCTGGTCTCATCTTTTTTGTTCTTGAAGACCCATTTGGTGCCGATCACGGATTGATGTGTTGGTCTATCCACCAGGTACCATACATTGTTGCGAGTGAACTCTCCTAACTCCTCTTGCATCGCATTGATCCAATCCGTCGATTGAAGAGCTTCATCAATCTTCACAGGTTCAACTTGGGATATGAATCAAGACATCAATGCACTGCCTTGTCTTGTTCGAACAGGATTTCCAATATCATCCAGAACATCTTCTATAGGATGATCTATTAGCCAACTGGGCTTCTTCACTATTATGGCCTCAACGGGAGCAACTGGAGTCTCAGAAACTGATGGGGGTTCTTGATGAGATGGTTCACCTCCATGCTCTCGAACTAGATTCCACACACGTTGGGAATTATTCGTAAATTCTTCCCTTAGATCAAATCTGTAAAAAGTTTTGTTCAATCAAAGCCTTAGTAGAGTGGTCGATCATTCCTGAATTCTAGCATAGTCTAGAAACTCCTATGTAATGTCTTGTTTAGGAAAAATATCGAGTTGTAAGAGATTAGGAAGTGATTGAGAAGATTGCTGAAGGAATCTACAAATGGAACGAAGAAAATCAAATCAAGCAACTTCGGAATTCTAGAAGAGTTCTCAGCAGATGGTAACTGCTAGAAAAATCAGCAGACAGGAATGACTGCTAGAGATGTTAGTGGTCAAGTGCTAAGAAGAATGATTGCTAAGGCGTTAGCAATCATATGCTAAGGAAGAGACTGCTAGTCGGAAGCAAAGGTAGCAGAATACTAAGGAAGATAGCATTTGCTAGCATACAAGCAGATTGCTAAGGAATAGCAATCAACAGTCAAAACCTATCTGCTGAAATACACATATGCTGAAGGAGTCAGCATATCAAAGAGCGGATTGCTAGAAGAAGCGTTGCAATCAGAAGGTTTAGGAGATCGTTCCAGCATTCTCCGAGAATGCTAAACAAAAAGGATATCTAGCAACGATCTCTAATACTACCGTTCTGACAAAAGTACAGTGAAAAGACAAAAGCTTTCCCGAAGTAGGTCGAAAAGTACTGTACGACGCCGGAAAGGACGGAAAAAGTTGAACTCCTTTTGGACGAAGAAGTTGTTGTGTTTAAAGGGTCTGTAGATTCAAAGTTTGAATCTCCATATATAAAAGATAAAGTCCTAACAGAGAGACAACTACTGCTTCCATTACTCACGAACTAAGGAACCTCAACCACATCTCAAAAAGCATTTACAGTGAGATTCCTTCGACAAAGTGAAAAGTGATGAAAGTAGTCAGTTGAGAGCTCGAGACTTACAGAATTCAAAGCTCTCAACAACCATAGTGTCCCCCACTTGAAGATCTGACACTACATTCAATAGATTCCTTGACTTTGCTCAAGAATCTTCAATCATTGGGATACCTTCCAATCATAGGAAGCATCCAGCAGTCATATCTCTGAAAAGAGATTGACTCTCACGAGAAACTGTCGCAGAAACCAGACAAAGTTCGGAGAGAACTCTAAAATCTCCATTGCAGCGAAGGACAAGTTTTATGAAGGAGTGGACGTAGATCTATTGGATTGAACCACTATAAATTTTGTGTGTTCTTTACTGTTTTATCATTTACTGTTTGTGTGGTGATTTGAAACCTAGAAACGATAGTTGCTAGAGTATTTGTCTGAAGAAACCCTAATTTCTACCTCGAGCTTAGACATTCTTAAGAACTTAAGTGCAAGACAATATTTAAACTTCCGCTGCATTCGTGTGTGTTTCTTTCTTGTTATTCACCATGACGACTCTGATTTGGGACCAACAAGTGGTATCAAAGCGGTAGGTCGAACGACCGACTGCTTCTGAGACGCTTTAAGACCAGATTTGTGTTCCTTACTTGCACCTGCTTTTTGTTCCTTTGTTGATCTAGCTCAGGTACTCTAAGATTGGAAAGATGAATCATACTTTGCCCAAATACACCAAGGAGAAGTTTAATTCGTTGCAGAAGATGGCCACTATCCAGCTCCAGAGTATACATCCAAAGATGGCGGATGTTCTTTCTTAAGGACCCATAAAGATTATAAAGGTCAATCCCTTCGATGGTCCAGTTGCTGAAGGTCAACCAAGACCTCCGCAGATAATCGAGAAGAAGTTTGATGAGTGTACAGTGGAAGATAAGAAAAGAGCTCAGTTGGAGCACTGATATATGTGTAAAATGACCTAATTTTCGATTTGTGAGTGTGCACGTTTGTGGCCATTTTACCCTCATATCATATGTTATTGTTGCTTTTTTGTCGTGTTTTCGTGTTTTTGTATTTTAAATATTGTAGGATGAGTTTTGAGCATAAACTAGCATTTTTGGTGGAATTTTGGAGGCAAATTGCACGAGTTTTGAGTTCGAAGGCGTTGACCGGCCGAGTGGAGCAGGACCAGTCGACCTAAGCCAGACAAAGAGCTCGATTGGCCGAGCAGAGCAGGACCAGCCGAGCCAAGCCAGACAAAGACTTCGACCGGCCGAGCTGAGCATGCTCGACCGAGCCTTGCTAACAAAGAGCCGGCTCGACCGAGCCAAATCCGATCGGGCGAGTTAGAGCGGGTTTTCCAGCAGTTGGCAGTTTCCAACTTCGACCGGGCGAGCCATACTTCGACAGGGCGATCCGAGGCCCTGTTAGCTCGTTTATAAAAGAGGGATCTTCGAATTTTAAAAGAACTTTTGGTAAAATTTCCAATAACCGTCACAAGAATTCTCTCTAAATCCATCCCCAAGTCACTTCCCATCCACATCCAAGGAGATCTAGGCCACATTCCTCCACATTTGGTGAAGATCAAGGAAGATCAAGAGGTAGATTGAGTACAAGGAAGGCAATTGAGAAAGATCATCATTTGACCTATCAATTTATAATGGATTCTATCATTTTCTCTATTGTATTGTACACAATTGAAGGTATGAGGAACTAAACTCTTTTGTGAGTATTGATTGGATGGATATTGTGTAGAATTGAGAATGAATTTTGATTGTTTACTTTCCTTTGAGAGCTTGAATTGCACTAGATCTTGTTCTTTACCTCTTAGGTGTATGTAATAGCCAGCTTAGGAGGTAGTTGACGTGAACGCTGCAGCCAACACGCGGGCGAAATCGTCGTGAATAGTGTAGATTCATACGATTTTAGCTCCAATCCTTTTGCGGTGCTAGGTCGTAGGGAAATAATTCACGTTCTATTTGGAGTGGTCTAGGGCTTAATAACGTAGCTGTTTGCAAGTTTTAGCATCATCAACCGTTAGCTCGCCGTGACAAGGGGTTAGCGAGGGTAGGGTCGATTGCTCAATCTCCTAGGGATTAAACATGGTTTACAACATGATTTGACTCAAACTAGACACAATTGACATTCATTCAATACTCACTCTTATCTCATTGTTGTACTTGATACTTTTTCTACCTAATTGAAGGTAATTGATTGCTTGAACATTGGAAGATAATTGAACATGTTTGGATTTATGCTTTATTTCATTTATGCAAGGTTTATTATGATTTATGCTTGCCTAGCTATAAATTCCTTCAAACAAGTAAATGATGTTCATTAGAGCGAATTGAAAGAACCTGGATTGATAAATTTAATGTGAGATAGTGTTGCAATTTTAACCGTCATAACATTTTTGGCACCGTTGCCGGGGAATCTTTTAGTAGGCCTTGTGAAATTATTGAAAGTTTGAAGAAGTGTATGCTAGGTGTTTGAGGAAATGCTTGGGTGAATATTGTTACTAACATTTGTTTGCTAATTGTTCTAATTTGTTTTGTTGAATTGTTTTTTCTTGTAACTGGTTTTGTTGATTTTTCCTAAATAGTTTATGATCACTCGATCTAAGGCTAGGGAGCTTGAGGAAAGGAGATTTCAAGAAAGGAGAGGAAATATTGAGATTGATTTGGATATGGCTAACCAAGGAGAGGACACGGTTAGGATTGAAGAGTTGGAGAGACAGCTTGAGTTAATGAAAGCTTTGCTAAATGAGAGGAATGGTCCTCGTAGACCACTTCAAAACCTATTTCGACCTCAAGGGGAACCGATAACGGGAGGTTTTTGGTTAGGAGTGAATGCTACGCATTTCGAGATTAAGCCACAGTTGGTCCAAATGATCCAGAACAATCAATTTGGGGGACATGTAACCGAGGATCCGAATGTTCACATATCTCGATTATTGGAGATTACAGATACCATAAAGATCAACCAAGTTCCCCAAGATCAAATACGGCTGCGGTTATTCTCATTTTCCTTGAGGGATGCAGCGAGAAATTGGTTCGAAGTATTAGACAAATCGAACATTGCCACTTGGGAAGAAGTAAGAGAAAAGTTTATATTCAAGTTTTTTCTGCCAAGTTTAACTTTGAAGAGAAGGGCCGATATAACATCGTTTGGGCAAAGGTACGATGAACCGCTCCATGAAGCATGGGATCAGTTTCAAGAGCTTTTACGCAAATGTCCTAGACATGGTCTTTCCCGGAGTCAACAAATTTGTCAATTCTATGGGGGACTAAACTATGACACAAAAGTGATGATGGATGCTTCATCGGGTGGTGCGTTCCTCGACCAAGAAGAGGAACAAGCTTGGAGAATGATTGAGAAAATGGCTGAAAATAGTTTCCATTGGCCCAGAGAACGAAAAAATTATCGATCGGTAAAATCGGTCAATGAGGCTAAGGAAAGTGAGGAGTTTAAGGAGCAAAAAGCGGCCATGCAAAGAAAACTTGATGCATTATCTACCTCGGGGAATAGAAATGAGGAAATGATGGTGGTTCGTCATGAAGATTCAAACCTGGAAAGTGTAAATTTTGTTAATCAAAGGATGGGATACAATGATTGTCCTCAATATAATCTGCAGGGTAATATGTATTGTAGGAACTGAGTCTACAATAGGCGACATGAATCGCCATTTATTAAAACTCCGGATTCGATTTATGGGTATCAAAATAAATGTCATGACAAACAGTAAATGCCCTATGCATGCTCCTATTTAATTTAACTCGTAGATTCAAAGGAATACCTGAGACTCCAAGGACTGATCTACAGATCTAGATCGATGATGGCAATAAAAATGGTGCAGATCTGGAAATGGAATCGATCAAAATGATAGTGTTCCTACAGATCTGATCTTTTGATCTGTTCCCTTGCTCGATCCGGAAATCTGGTGAGGATACGCTACCGGATCTACAGCCGCCCACTCTCTCACAATCTCTCTAGGGTTTCTGATTTGAAACTTCAAAAACTTATGTGGGAAAATGAGAGATTCATCTATTTATATAGATCTGAGAATGGGCTACTAGGGTTTAATAAACCCTAATGGGCTCTGAGCAGTGTTGGGCCAGAC
>JAPKLW010000957.1:49905-70053 GCA_026898455.1 Plectranthus barbatus | reverse complement strand
GCATAACGAACCTCGTGAGCTTCCCAGGGAATGTCACCATCCTGAAATGGATATGGTTATCTAAATCCAGCCTGAGGAAAGCCCACACAAGCTGCGATCACCCAAGATGCAGATATGCGAGTACATGTAAGACTCTCCACCATAGCAAGTCAAAGTGACAGCCAACCCATGTGTGCCCCTCAGCTTTCAATAGACTTTAGATCCGACCAAGTTACCGAGATCTTTACTCATTCATATGTCAAGTAGAATGGTTCATCTCACTGTTGATCCTATCAATACATTGAGATGTACCGGTCACACAAAGCAGTCAAGATAAACCACTTATGGACTTGTGTGCCGCAACCTAAACCGACAGCCAAACCAGAAACCGTCTCAACTGTGATAACTGTTTATATCTCGCTAGGTCGAACGATCTATACGATCTTCTGTGATATCTTACACACCGTCTGATCTCCCTATCGACGAGATATTTGGATGTGTTTGTTCGCATCGTATGATTGTTAATTCAGACAGGAGTTGTTTATTGCAAGTCATTAATAATTACTAGTATATCAAACATAATGTTTCCTAATATACCAATCATAATGCTTTTATGTATACAATTCCAACATGTACTACCATCGGTCTATTCGGTTTCACCCCAATTTCTATTATGCAAACCCGAACAATGCTCTCAATCCTCCGTTACAACTTGAAGGGGGAGGTAGTAGCCAAGGGGGATATGCTCGGAGAAATAGTAGATATGCTACCCAAGAGCCAAGGAGGAATCCAAATGAGGAAATAGATAAGCGATTTGAGAAATACGATGGCATTTTCGCAGAAAATCAACGTCAAATTTCTTCAGTTGTTAAACAATTGAGTGGAAAACATCAAGCTGGGAAGTTCCCAAGTGATACCGAAATGGTACAAAAGAAAGGGTGTAATATGGTTGAAGGTGAACGTATGATGGAGGAAAATTTGGAAGTGAGTACTCCTAAGGTTGAAATGGTGGAAGTTGGAGAAGAGTCGAGTTTGGTTGTTGAAGAAGAGAAGGAGGTTGAAGTAGAGAAGGTGGAAGCAAAGAATGATGAGCAAACCAAGAATGTGCATTTCTTCGATTATGTGAAGAAAGGAGACATTGAAATGCCGCTACCAGAAGAGATTGAACGAGTGCCTATGTTGGATAAACTTGTTGGAGGTGAAGAAATCTTGGATGGTGGTACTTGTGAATTGGGAAATAGTGAACAAGGAGAGAAGAGTATTGCTAGCAAAAAGGAGGCCCGGGGGGCTTTGTGATTGGATGTAAAATTGGTGATATTTGCATTGAGAAAGCCTTGTGTGACTCCAGAGCTAGTGTTAATATCATGTCATGGGACTTGTACAAAGAATTGGAGGTTGGATGTCTCAAACCTACAAGCCAAGTCCTTCAATTGGCAAATCATGCTCTCTTTTGCCCAAAGGGGGTTGTCGAAGATGTTCATGTTGAAGTTTTGACGTTTACTTTCCCGGGCGATTTCCTTGTTGTGGATATGAAAACAAGGGTGGCATTCAATTGATCTTCGGAAGCCCATTCTTACAAACGGCCGATGCATTATTCGATATGAAACATGGTGAGCTCACATTTTGATGTCGTTGTAAAGAAGTTGTGTTTTCTTTACGTCCGAAAAATATAAATGAAAATGAAGTTGAGAAAGCTGGAAAAAAGAAACGGATGAAGGATGTGCTTGATCCGGGCTTGAATAGTATGGGCAAGAAAAATGAAGACAACGAAGATCCGGGGGATGAAGATGAGCTAGATCAAAGTAGATTAAAGAAGGCTCGAGTGGATATGGATCCACCTAGGAGTGCAAGAAGGAAGTTGATCTTCCCGGAGGATCATGTGACCATGGACCGAGGTATGAGTTCGGGATAGGCACCTTTTGATCATGATTGACTGTGAGGTATGATCGTCGAGTTGTCGACGTTAAAAAAGCGCTTGTTGGGAGGTAACCCAATGGTTTTAATTTTGTTAATTTTCATGTTTAAATAATTGTTAGTTTTCGATTTTGGTTGAATAATGTTGTTGATTGATGTGAAGGATTCTTGATTGTTTGTGGTTCTACAAATGTTGATTGGCAATGTGATTGAAGATCGGAAATGTTGGAGGCGAAGTGACCAGAATTATGCAGAAAAACTGTGGGAAAAATCGAGAAGGGGGCTTCGCTCGGCCGAGCTCAACCGTGCCAGGCAGCAGGATTGCAGACAAAGGCCTCGCTCGACCAAGCGAGGCAGGCTTGGTCTAGCTCGAGTGCACGCATAGAAGCAGCCCAGATAGTGGCCTCACTCGGTCGAGCCATCTGTCGCTCGGCTGAGCGGCGCGCAGTTTTTAAATATTCGGGCGATCCCCATTTTGCCCCATCTTCATTTCGGTCAAAATTTCTCTTCACTAATTTTCTCTAATACCCTATTGCTTTGATTTGTTCATATCTCAACCTTCAATTTTGATTATGGCTTGCAAACGAGCGCGCGGTGAGTCTTCTTCTTCAAGTGGTCACCCAAAGGGATTCGACGATGAGGAATTTGCTAAATACAAGAGTTTGGCGAATCGGCAAGTCATGGGCACCTGGTACTTGTGCCGGGAGATGTTGAAAGCTTTGAAGTTGAAATATGATGTTTGGAGTCTCCTCAGCGGCATCGGATGGAAGAAGCTGCTCAATGCTAATTGGCCCGAATTCATGGAGCTGTCGAGGGAGTTCCTTGCCTCCATCACAGTCATGAAAGGTGCGGGAGGAATACCGTTATCCATGAAGTTTAAACTCCGAGGTAAGGAATATTTCTATCAGAGGGCTAAGCTTGACGAAATTTATGGTTGTGATCCTGATTCTCTATTTCTGCATGAGAATGTTAGCATGGGGGATTTTTGGGAGGAGATAACTGGTATTTCACATGGTCGGAATTTTAATATCAAGAATTGTCGTGCTACTTCAATTAGGAATCCTGTAATTCATTATATACATAAATTTGTTGGTGGTTCAGTTGGTGGGAGATATGAGTCGAGTAATGTGATTACGTCTGAGCTATATATGTTGTATGCTTTGATGAATGGAATTAAGTTTTCCCTGGGGGCAATGTTGATGGATGCGTGGATTCGGGCTGCTAATACCAACACCCGTACTTTTAGTTGTGAGATGATCACTCAGCTGTTTGAGCATGTTGGGGTGCCCTTGTCGGGTGCAACCGCTCCTGCTTTATTTTTGGATTCAAACTCTTTATTAGCAGGACGGTTTTTTGTTCCTAGGCAGCGAGGCTCTATTTACTACAAGTTTGGGAATTTAGCTTTATCGATGCCCCGTCCGAATTGGACATTAGTTTCGGATTTAACTGATAGATCCAAGTGGTTGTTGGACAGCATAAGGATGTAGTAGGTGTGTTGTCCACTGATGGGTATTTCTCTATCCTCCGTCATCTATCGACAGAGGAGCGGGCTGATCTTGAGGACATCGGACCGAGCACCCGTGTACCTTCACAGCCCAGGCAGACTTTAGTTACAGAATGGAAGCGGTAGATGATGTCTATGCTTACAAGGACTACTGATACGGTCGATTCTTTGTCTTCTTCCTTGCAGGGTCTTAACACGAGGATGAATTCTCTTCATGATGATTTTGCTACCTTTCGGGAGGGTTACTTGGTGGATCAAGCCACCATTGCATCGAGGTTCGATGGCATTGACCGGAGCATAGAAACCTTGCAGGAGGATGTCCATGAGCTCCATCGCCGAGTGCCCATTCCATATTCCTCTCGCCGGACTAGCCAACCACCAGCAGATCCAGAGGAGTGAGAGTGCACCGCATACCTTTTAGCAAACTTAGTCTAACTTGACTAAGTTTGGGGGGAATGGTCGGTATCCGGTGCTCTACTCTGGTTCACTCTTTCTCTCTATCTTTATCTCTATCTTAGTCTAGCTTAGTTTAGTTTGAGTTGATTTTAAATGATTTGACATTCTATAGGGTTGTATAATGGTATTGATCTACCTTTACTTTGGGTTTGAATGATGGATTTGGATGTGGATGTTGCTTGGATGTTTTAATTTTAATGATGAAATGGTTTGTTGATGGATTATTAGCGAGCTTGCATGAGATTTAATTCTTTCTATTTGGTTTGGTTTGTGGATATGTTGAATGGTTTGGTATGAATGGTGGAGCTAGTGGATATTGCTTTATTTTTGTTGATGTTTGGTTTGTGGAAAGTCGGTGGAAATGAGAACTTAATTAGCTTGTTTATGCCCAATAGTTTGGTGGTGTTTGTGTTGATTTGTAGTAGGTACAAATAAGGCATGGAAGAGCGGTTTGATCGTGTCTACCGATGGGTAACGCTTTCTATCATTTCTTTTGCCAATTAGTTTCATTACAATTGTTTTATGGCATGTAGATTGTTGTTAGGAAGTTGTGTGCTTGTTTGTGTGTGTGTGATGAACCCAAACAAGAACTTGAGGTTTGAATCATGATTTACTTAGTAAGCTTGATATTTACTTTGACCAATGATAGGGCGGAATCTAGTTGTCAAGGCATGCTTTAGTTGAACTTTTGAATTGCCGAGTTTTGTGTGTGGTTAATGCACAGGACTTGACAAAAAGCTGTAAGGTTTGAGCCATGATATTGTCATATCTTTATCGGTTGTGAGTGACAAGATTGAGAGCACAACATCTAGAACTTGAATTTATTCTCTATCTATTTTGCATGAGTTTGGTAACTAAAAAATGATATTAGGCTATCGATTCTTAGTCCTACCTTTCACTCCGGGAGTATAAGGTGGTTGTTATCATAATTTTGCCTTTCGTATCTTTGACCCCCGTGATTGTGCTTTAATGGTGGATTTCCTTTAAGATTATTAGGACACATTTTGGGGGGAAAGAGTGTATGAGGGTGAATACGGTGATGAGAGTTGGGTTGGGAATTGTTTGGCATCTTTGTATTGCAAGTGTTGAGGCATGGAAGGTATGAAATAAACGATTGATGTGAATCCTAAAAAAATGAAGCACCAACAAAAATTTTGAGTGCTTGAGATGAGAAAGAGAAAAATAAAAAAAAGGAGAAAAGAAAGAGAGGCACCATGAAATGAATGAATGATGGTGTTTGAAAAATATGAAAAAGAAAAAAAAGAAGAAAAGAAAAAAAGAAATTTTGTGAATAAAAAGCCTAGGGATTGAAGTGGATTGAAGAGAATAAGTTTGGAGGTTTTGGGAAATGAAGAAGTAGTCACTTTTAGCCCAAAACCACCTACCCTTTAGTAAGCCACGTTATAACCTAAAACAAAGACCTTTTTGATTTTAGGAGCCAACTCATTGTAGTATAGTGGTGAGAATAGTTTCAAGCCTATGGAAGTTGTGCTCGATATCTTGTGAATGAGTGATGCTCATCGTCCCTAAACACGTAAGGGAGTGCTTTTATTTCTTTATCCAAAAATTGATGAGTGGTTCAAGTCATTAGCATTAACCGTGTCATAAAGTTAGGTGATAATCTTGATTGATTAGGGCATGCCAAGATAATTGAAATGAGCTATGAGGTTGTTTCGTGAGGTTCATGGATTGCTTTACTTTGGTTTGATTGTGGACAATCAAAGGTTCAAGTTTGGGGGATTATGATATGTGTGTAAAATGACCTAATTTTCCATGTGTGAGCGTGCATGTTTGTGGCCATTTTACCCTCATATCATATGTTTTTGTTGCTCTTTTGTCGTGTTTTCGTGTTTGTGTTTTGAATGTTGTAGGATGAGTTTTGAGCATAAACTAGCATTTTTGGTGGAGTTTTGGAGGCAAATCGCATGAGTTTGGAGTTTGGAGGCATCGACCGGCCGAGCCAAGCTAGACAAAGAGCTCGACCGGCCGAGCAGAGTAGGACAAGCCGAGCCAAGCCAGACAGAGACTTCGACCCGCCGAGCTGAGCATGCTCGACAGAGCCTTGCCAACAGAGAGCAGGCTCGGCCGAGCCAAATCCGACCGGGCGAGCCAGAGCAGGTTTTCCAGCAGTTTGGCAGTTTCCAGCTTCGACCGGACGAGCCATACTTCGACCAGGCGATCCGAGGCCCTGTTAGCTCGTTTATAAAAGGGGGATCTTTAAATTTTAAAAGAACTTTTAGTAAAATTTCCAATAACCGTCACGAGAATTCTCTCAAAATCCATCCCCAAGTCACTTCCCATCCACATCCAAGGAGATCTAGGCCACATTCCTCCACATTTGGTGAAGATCAATAGGTAGATTGAGTACAAGGAAGGCAATTGAGGAAGATCGTCATTTGACCTATCAATTTGTAATGGATTCTATAATTTTCTCTATTGTATTGTACACAATTGAAGGTATGAGGAACTAAACTCTTTTGGGAGTATTGACTGGATGGATATTGTGTTGAATTGAGATTGAATTTTGATTGTTTACTTTCCTTTGAGAGCTTAAATTGCACTAGATCTTGTTCCTTACCTCTTAGGTGTAGGTAATAGCCAGCTTAGGAGGTAGTTGACGTGAACGCTGCAGCCAACACGCGGGCGGAATCGTCGTGAATAGTGTAGATTCATACGATTATAGCTCCAATCCTTGTGCGGTGCTAGGTCGTAGGGCAATAATTGGCGTTCTATTTGGAATGGTCTTTTGCTTAATAACGTAGCTGTTTGCATGTCTAAGCATCATCAACCGTTAGCTCGCCGTGACAAGGGGTTAACGAGTGTGGGGTCAATTGCTCAATCTCCTAGGGATTAAACATGGTTTACAACATGATTTGACTCAAACTAGACACAAATTACATTCATTCAATACACACTCTTATCTCATTGTTGTTCTTGATACTTTTTCTACCTAATTGAAGAGAATTGATTGCTTGAACATTGGAAGATAATTAAACATGTTTGGATTTATGCTTTATTTCATTTATGCAAGGTTTGTTATGATTTTTGTCTTGTTAGATAAACACTCAACGACTTGTGCTTGCCTAGCTATAAGTTCAAAAAACAAGTAAATGATGTTCATTACAGCGAATTGTAAGAACTTGGATTGATAAATTTAACGTGAGATAGTGTTGCAGTTTTCACCGTCATCAAGCACTTAGCAAAGAAGCTAATTCTTGATTCCTTTCCGCCGCTTATGTCAAACAAAGCTATAGACTTTGATACGGTTAACCAAATGTGGGATTATATTTGTGAATCTTCCCAGGAGACCGACCAGATGAAGTGCAACAAGCTACTGGTAGTTGTTGATAAATATGAATCTTTCTCTATGATTGCAGGAGAATCCATCCATGCTATGGAAGAAAGATTCAACACCAATGTCGGAGAACTCCGGAATCTGGGCAAGACGTACGATAATGGCAAGATGAATAACAAGATCATCTCATAACTCTTTCTACGGGAGGATTGGTTCGTGAAGATGATGAGCTTGAGCGAGAAAGACTTTTGCCAAATGACCACATCTGAGGTATTTGCTCAACTCAAAACTCATGAATTCTTTATACATCAATCAAAGAAGAATGAAGCCACTGCTGCGAAGACTTCGTCATCAAATGCTGTAAACCCGGAGGATCTAGCATTCTTCGTGAGAAGAGATGCTGGAAAGTGGAAGACAAAGAAGCCCTTCCCTCCACATGAGAGATCAGTTCCTGCTTCTCCAGCAAAGGAAGTAGTTCCACCCTCCAGCATGCGGCCTAAAGATCTGAAGATAAGTGAGCTCGAAGAGCAAATGCGAAAGCTTCAGCAGTTGATGCTGGAAGCCAAAGCTGAGAAAGAAGCAAAGGAATCCAAGCTTACTTCATCATCCTCTCGTTCCACAGAGAGAAAACCAAGGACATGCTTTGAGTGCAATTCTCCAGATCATCTTAAGCATGAATGTCCAAGGGTAAGTCAGGAAGAAAGAGGGCGCCTCAAACAAAGGTTTGAGAGAAGAACGGTTCGAGCGGTCACCAGGGCATTGCTGACCAGGACCGAAGTGCTGGATATTCCTGATAATGAGGAAGAGTATTATTCCTCAGAGGAAGATGACGAGGAAGCTCTACTGGTCTTGATGGTTGATATCGTGGAAGATTAATTTGCTGATGTTGATGCTGAACAGAGTGCTGAATCGGCTCTAGCAGTCGATGCGAATGAGTTAGCATCTACTAGCAATTCTAGCTTAGCAATCATGCATGAATCGGAGGAATCTTTTCTAGATTCTGTGGATGACTATCTCACGAAGCTTTCTATCGAATTTTCAAAGATGTATGAAATCAAGAATGCTATCGTTGGAGAGAACACCTCACTCAAATTAAAAGTTACATCTTTGACTGAGGAAGTCGAAAGACTAAGGTCTGAAAGTGAGGATTTTTCAAAACATAAAGCTGATTTCTCCAAGATTTCTGAAATTTTTCAAAATCTTGAAAAGGAGAATCTTGCTTTAAAGAGTAGACCTAAAGAGGAATGTATATGTGCTTACACATCCAGCAAGACAATTCTTTGTGCTATTGTGAGCCAACAAAGGAAACATTCTGATAAATCAGGATTGGGCCTTGGTTGTGAAGTAAAATCCTCTAAGGAAGCCTTGAATAAGAATGTTGAATTTTCTAAGCAGAGAAAGATTTTATTCGTCTCTGCTGGAAAAGTCAATGCTAACAAAGGTAAAGGAAAGGTAGATGCTGAGTCGTCAACTGCTAAGCATACAAATTGGCGTAGCAAGCATGCCTCTGCTGGACCTCAGCAGAATGTACAGAGGATGCCTGCTAGGCATGTTAATGCTAGATCTTAGTAGGTTACCCCAAGAGTGCCTGCTAAGCATAGTACCAAGAAGATGTTTGCTACATCTCACTCAGTAGTGCCAAGGAGGAATGTTGAACATTATAATTCAAATGCTGGGATAGCAAACCCTTCCTTCACTAAGGGCAAGAAGGTAGCATACCATGCTGTAAGACCGCAATACTCTCAATACACACCATATAGGAGAAATATCTATGTGAGGCCCGAGTCCAATCAATTTCCATTTCAAAGGACTATGAAGGCCAAGCACACAACTCCACCTAGATCTAATTATGCCAAGCATGCTTATCCAAAGGTTGAGAAAGTTGTAAAGAGTGATATCAAGAAGCTAATCTTGAAAATCACGAAGATGTGGGTTCCAAAAAGAAGCATGATCCACGCTAATCCCGCAGGACCAGATGCTAAGCGGGTACCTAAATCAATGTTTTGATTATTTTGCAGGGACAGGATCCATGTGCTAAGACATCAAGTATGTCGAATGAGTGGATCCTAGATAGTGGCTGTTCAGCGCACATGACCGGGGATGAAGAATTGTTCTCAGACATTCAAAGAATCTATGGCCCCACAGTCATGTTTGGTGACAACAGCAAAGGCAGAGTGATTGGGAGAGGATGCATAGAGCGAAATGGACTAAGGATTATCAATGTTGCACTCGTCTCCAATCACAAACACAACCTACTAAGTATTAGCCAGCTATGCGAAAATGGGTATACCGTTTCTTTTGTTAATACTGGTTGCTCTATTGCTGACAATGCTAAAGGTGAAGTAAAGCTTAGAGGCATCCGCAAGGGTGGTCTATATATTATTGATTAGCAAAGTGGCCCGCAACATTCTTGTTTTGTAGCATTAAACAGGAAAGAAACTAATTGGCTATGGCATAAGAGGCTGACTCACCTGAATTTCAAAGATCATCAACCACCTAGCCAAGCACAAGCTTGTTGAAGGATTGCCTACTGAAACTTTCCGAAAGGAAGGTGTGTGCAAAGCTTGCCAGCAAGGGAAGCAGACCAAGGCATGTTTCAGATCAAACCCGGAGAAGGCCACTTCAGAAAGAATCCTAGAGCTCTTACACATGGATCTATTTGGCCCAGTCACTCCAGCCACTATAAGTAAGAAGGTTTATACACTTGTGGTTGTTGATGACTTTTCCAGGTACACGTGGGTTCGTTTGATGAGAACCAAAGGCGAAGTGAAGCTCATCCTACCGGAGCTAATCCTCAAGGAGCCGAATAGCAAAGAGGTTACCGTCAAGTGGATTAGATCGGATAATAGGACCAAATTCTGTAATGGGATCTTGATGGATTTTTGCGCCAAAGTAGGTATCGGGCACGAGAAGTCCACTGCTAGGACTCCCCAGCAGAATGGTCTAGCAGAGAGAAGGAACATGACCTTGAAGGAAGCTGTGCGGTCTATGCTAGCCGATTCCGGTCTTACTGGAAAATATTAGGGCGAAGAAGTCATGACGGCTTGCTATACACAGAATAGGAGCGCAATCAATGGCAGATTCAATAAGACTCCTTATGAAGTGTATAATGGTCGTAAGCCTTCTATTACTCATCTTCGTGCTTTCGGTTCGACATGTTATATTCATAACAATGGGAAGTCGAAGCTTAAAACTTTTTTGCCCAAGTCTGATGAAGGTGTGTTCCTAGGATATGGACACCCATCTTACAAAGGTTATCGAGTGTTAAACAAGACGACTCAAGTTGTGGAAATAACATGCAACGTTATTTTTGATAAGTCTACTTTAGTGCACAGAGCTATAAGAGAGAGAAATGATAGCAATCATGAGTCTAATGATGTCCATGGTCAATCGATCTTGAATTCTTTCGAAAATATGAGGATTGATCCGACTACAGGTGACCAGACTGCCGACCAGGCCGGTGATGTTAATGGTCATGCTGAGGCCACACCACCAATTTATCTTAATGATAATTTAGAGGTTATGGGATCGCTTGATGAAGAAGATGAAGATATCCCAGATCCAGAGAGAGATGCTGAAGATGGTGTAGGCGTTGCTGAAGACGTTGCCAAAGAAGATGCTGAGCATTTGGATGCTGAAGTTCCAGCTGTTGAGGATCCAGTTGTTGAGATTCCTATTGATGTCGTTCCGAATATTGAATTACCCGTTGATGAAACCCAGATGGATGCTGAAAAAAATGTTGTAGCAGACAACAATCAAGAAGGCGATGCGAGTGCTGAAACCTCAGCACTCAGCAATCTGAAGCCAAGATGGCTAAAAGATCATCCTTTAGATGTTGTGATCAATGATGTTAATGATCCAGTCAGGACGCGTCAAGGCAATGCAATGTTAACATGTTATATTTCCCATGAAGAGCTATCCAAGGTTGAAGAAGCTCTACAAAATCCAGATTGGGTGAATGTTACGCAAGAGGAGCTTGCTAAATTCACGCGCAATCATATTTGGGATTCGGTGGATAGACCCAAACATCAAAGCGTCATTGGGACGAAATGGGTCTTCAAGAACAAGAAAGACGAGTCAGGCCACGTCGTCCGAAATAAAGCTCGTCTAGTAGCAAAGGGCTATTGACAATGCGAAGGAATAGATTACGATGAGACGTTTGCTCCGATCACTCGATTGGAAGCAATAAGGTTATTCCTTGCATATGCGGTGCATCATGAGTTCTCTATGATACAAATGAACGTGAAGTGTGCCTTTCTGAATGGTGAGCTCAAGGAAGAAGTGTAAGTTGAGCAACCACCAGGCTTCGAGCAAGGAAACCAAGTGTACAGGCTTAGAAAAGCCTTATATAGTTTGAAGCAAGCGCCGAGAACATGGTATGGAACATTGTCAAAGTTCTTTCTAGACAATAGTTTCATGAAAGGGAAAATCGATCAGACTCTCTTTTGCATCAAGGATGAAGGAGGTATCCTACTTGTGCAGATATATGTCGATGACATTATATTTGACTCGAAGAATCAAAGCTTATGTGATAAGTTTTCGGAGCTGATACAAAGTAATTGTTGGGAAATTATTTCAAAATTTCCCTTAGGATCATATTGTAAAAGGTTTTGTTGGATCAAACCATATTAGATTGGTCGATCAATTGCTGAATTCTAGTATAGTCTAGCAACTCTTGTAATATCCTGTGTAATCTAAGTATCGAGTTGTAATAGATTAGAATGCTAGAATCATTTCTAACAGATGGGGATGATTGCTAAGACATTAGCAATTGTGTGCTACGAGGATGGCTGCTAGAGATAATAGCAGACAAGGATAGCCGCTAGCAATCAAGTGCTAAAGAGAATGATTGCTAAGGCGTTAGCAATCATATGCTAATGAAGGAGACTGCTAGAAGGTATCTACTCAGCAGTCGGAAGAAGATTAGCAGAATGCTTAAAGAACGAACATTTTCTATTTGTCAAGTGGTAGCAAAATGCTGAAGGAGTCGGCATTTTCTAGCATATGGCAGATTGCTAAAAGAGATAGCAAAAAGAAATCAAAGGAATCAAGTGCTAAACTTTGTTAAGGCGTCAGCAGTCCGATACTAGCAAAAGTAGATTGCTAGAAAAGGCTTAGCAATCAAAAGGCATAGCAGATGGTTCTGAGGTTGCTTAGCAAGACGAAATAGCTATCAATGAATGCTATACTCCCGTTTTGACAGAAGTACACACAAAGGACAAGGTTTTCCCGAAGTAGTTCAGAAAGTACTGTACGACACCGAAAGCAACTGGAAAAGTCAAATCACTCTTGGACGAAGGAACCGTTGTGTCTAACGGGTATGGAGATTCAAAGTTTGAATCTCCAAGTATATAAGACAAGTCCAAAAGTGAGAGACGACTACTGCTTCTATCACTACCGACATTCACAAACATCCTAAGTGAGAGATTCCTTTGACAAAGCGAACAAGTGAGAAGTAGTCAGTTGAGAGCACGAGATAAAGAGTATTCAAAGCACTCAACAATCAGGAGTGTCTTCCATTGAATATATGACACTGCCTTTTAGAGATTCCTTGACTTCGGTTGAGAATCTTCAATCATTGGGATACCTTCCATCCTAGGAAGCAAACTATAAAAGCTTCCCGACAGCGTAGGACAAGTTTCACGAAGGTTCAGCCATTGACTTGGCCATAGCTATAGTCTGAGAAGAACGAAATGACGGAGGATAGCTTTGCTATGGCCGGTTCAAAAGTTCACCGCCTAACGCAAGTGTTCGGCGATTACTTGTATTTCATATACTTTCTTAGTGGAATTCTTAGCGTTTCGGCTAAGGAGTGGACGTAGATCTGTTTGGATCAAACCACTATAAATACTGTGTTTTTACTGTTTTATCACTTACTGTCTTAAGTTGGATTTGAAACCTAGCAATCAAACTGCTAGCGTATACCTGTGAAGAAACTCTAATCATACCTTGAGCTTAAACAATCTTTAATAACGTAAGGGCAAGTGACTTTTACTTATTCTGCTGCATTTCGTGTTTCTGTTTGAACACGACGACTCTAATAAATCAGGACCAACAAGTGGTATCAGAGCAGGAGGTTGAAAGACCGACTGCTTCTGAGTCGCTTTAAGACCAGATCTATCTTTTCCTTGCACTGTTACTGTTGTATTTTGTTTGTCTAGCTCAGGAAATTATTTAAGGCGTGAACAAAATGATGAATCACACACTTCCCAAGTACACAAAGGAGAAGTTCAAGTCATGGAAGAAGCTTGCCATTATACAGCTTCAAAGCATACATCCAGAAATGTAGATGTGCTTGAGAGAGGTCCAATACAAATTATGAAAGCTAACACTTTTGTAGGACCTGCTGCTGATAGAGAAGAACCAAGACCCCAAATGGTTGTAAAGCTATACGAGGAGTATACAACGGAGGACAAAAAGAGAGCCCAGTTGGAGCATTTAGCGAAGAAACTAATCATTGACTCTCTACCACCGTTGATGGCTGATAAAGTGCTTGACTTTGACTCTGCCATAGAAATGTGGGACTATGTCTGCGAATCTTCCCAAGAAACAGACCAGATGAAGCGCAACAAGCTACAGGTAGTTGTTGACAAGTATTAATGTTTTTCTATGGTTGCAGATGAATCTATACAAGCCATGGAGGAACGATTCAATACCATCATGGGAGAGCTTCGTAATCTTGGTAAAAAAATATGATAATGGGGAGATGAACAACAAGATTATAACAAAACTACACCCAAGGGAAGATTGGTTTGCAAAGATGACAAGCTTGAGTGAGAAAGACCTCAGCAACATGTCTACATCCGAAGTATTTGCTCAACCCAAAACTCACAAGTTTATTATACAGCAATAAAAAAAGAATGAAGCAGCCGTGGCACAAGCTTCATCGACACCCACTGCTAACTCTAAGGACCTAGCGTACTTCGCTAAGAAGGACTTCACCAAGTGGAAGACAAAAAGATCCACTCCAGCGTCACCAGCAAAGGAGGTTGTCTCAACCTCAGGTTCTCAACCTGTTGATCTGAAGATCAGTGTGCTGGAAGAGCAGATGAAGAAACTTCAGAAGTTGATGATGGAAGCTAAAACTGAAAAAGAGGCCAAAGAAATCCAGCAATCATCATCATCTACCCGCTCAGCAGAGCGAAAGCCTAGGACGTGCATTGAGTGCGGTTCGCCAGATCACCTAAAGCATGAGTGTCCGAAAGTCAACAAGGAAGAAAGAGAGCGTCTGAAGCAGAGATTCGAGAGACGTGCTGTTAAAGCAGTCACCAGGGCGCTACTGATAAGGACAGAGGCTCCTGATATCCCAGATAATGATGAGGAATATTATATTTCCTCAGAAGAAGATGAAGAAGAAGCCATGCTATTCTTGATGACCAATATTGTTGAAGATCAGTTCACTGATGTCGATACTGAACAGAATGCCGAATCGGCTCTAGCAGTCGATGATAATGAGGTACTATCTACAAGCATTCCTAGTTTTGCAACTATTGAAGAATCGGAGGAATTCTCTTTAGATTCTGAGGAAGACTATCTCACGAAGCTTAATGTAGAATTCTAAAAAATGTATGAAATTAAGAATGCTATCGTTGGGGAGAACACCTCACTAAAACATGAAGTTACATCTTTGACCAAGGAAGTCGAAAGACTAAGGTCTGAAAGTGAGGAATTTTCAAAACTCAAAGCTGATTTCTCCAAATTATCTGAAAAATCTCAAAATCTTGAATAGGATAATCTAGCTTTGAAGAGCAAACCCAAAGAAAATTGCATTTGTACATATACATCCAACAAGGCAGTTCTAAATGCAATTGTTAGCCAACAGAGACATCATAAGGATCGCTTTGGTATAGGGCTTGGATATACTGAAAAAGCAATGTCTTCTAAGCAAAAAATGATCTCATTTGTTTCTGCTGGAATGACTGCTACTGAAAAAGACAAGGGAAAGGACACTGTTGAATCTTCGAATGCTAAGAAGAATGCTAAGCATAGGGATTGGCACAAGCAGAATGTAGCTGCTAAACCTCAGCAGAGGACACAACAAATTAATGCTGAGCAGTCTGCTAAACGGTCACCCCCAGCAGAGCCAAGAAGGAATGCTGAGAAACATGTTCCTAATGCTAGGAAAGCAATTTCTTCATTCCCTAAGGGCAAGCAGGTGGTTCAATACCATGTTGTAAGACCTCTGTACCATTCTTACACACCACATAGGTGGAACGCCTATGTGAGGTCTGAGTCCAAACCATTTCCATATCAAAGGACAAGGAAGGCTAAGCACACTACAACACCTAGACCTAAGAATGCTAAGCCTATTAATCAGAAGGTCGAGAAGGTGGTGAATGGTGAGATCAAGAAGAAAATCTTGAAGATCACAAAGATGTAGGTTCCGAAAGGAACATTGATCCACGCTAATCATGCAGGACCTGATGCTAAATGGGTACTTAAATTAGCCTGATTGATTGTGTTGCAGGGACAGGATCCGAGTGCTAAGACGTCAAGCATATCAAATGAATGGATCCTTGATAGCGGTTGCTCTACACATATGACGGGGAATGAAGAGTTATTCTCATATATACAAAGATTCCTTGATGGCCCCAAAGTCAAGTTCGGATATAACAGCGAAGGGAAAGTTGTTGGAAGAGGATGCATTGAGCGTAATGGATTAAGGATCGTAAACGTAGCTCTCGTCTCCAACCTCAAACACAACTTACTGAGCATTAGACAACTATGCGAGAATCGGTACACTGTATCTTTTGTCAATACTGGTTGCTCTATTGCTGACAATGTTACAGGAGAAGTGAAGCTAAGAGGCATCCGCAAGGGTGAGGAAACAACATGGCTATGGCACAAGAGGTTGAATAATCTTAATTTCAAAACTATTAACCATCTTGCCAAGAATAAACTGGTTGTAGGTTTGCCTGCTGAGATTTTCCGAAAGGAAGGTGTGTGCAAAGCTAGCTAGCAAGGGAAGTAGACCAAAGCTTTGTTCAAATCAAACCCAGAGAAGGCTAAATCAGGGAGGATCCTTGAGCTTTTGGCACATGGATCTATTCGGCCCAGTCACACCATCCACTGTAAGCAAGAAAGTTTATACACTTGTGGTTGTCGATGACTTCTCCAGGTACACATGAGTTTGCTTGCTAAGGACCAAGGACGAAGTCAAGATCCTACTACCAGAGTGAATTCTTAAAGAACAAATTAGCAAAGAGGTATCGGTGAAAAGGATCAGATCAGACAATGGAATCGAATTTTACAATGGAATCTAGATGGATTTTTGTGCAGAAGCCGATATTAGTCATGAGAAGTCCGCTGCTAGGACTCCCCAACAGAATGGGTAAGCAGAGCGAAGGAATAGGACTTTGAAAGAAGCAGTGATGACCGCATGCTACACTCAAAATAGGAGCGCGATCAATGGCAGATTCAACAAAACTCCTTATGAAGTGTACAATGGTCGTAAGCCTTCGACCATTCATCTTCGTGCTTTCGAGTAAACATGTTATATCCATAATAATGGGAAGTCGAAACTTAACACTTTTTCGCCTAAATCTGATGAAGGTGTTTTCCTGGGATATGGACATCCTTCTCACAAAGGCTATCGAGTGTTAAATAAGACAACTGAACTTGTGGAAATAACATGCAATGTTATTTTTTATGAGTCTACTTTAGTGCGCAGGGTTATCAAAGAGCAAAGGGATAGCAATCATGAGACCAATGATGTCCATGGTCAATCAATCTTGAAATCTTTCGAAAATATGAGTATTGATCCGACTAGGTCTATGAATGATGCTAATCTAACAACGACGCACTCAGCAGGTGACCAGACTGCTGACCAGGCCAATGATGCTAATGATCATGCTGAGGCCACTCCACCAATCTATCTAAATGATAATTTGGATGTTTCGGGAATTCTTGATTATCAAGACGATGTGGGCATTGCTGAAGATCTCGGCTAAGGCGTCGCTGAGATTCCCATTGCTGAGATGCTGGCTACTGAGGTTCCAGCTACTGAGCATGCTGCTGAAGATACAGAAGCTCCTGTTGCTGAAGCTGCAAATACTGAACATCCTGTTGCCGAATTACCTAATGCTGAGAATCAGAATGACAGAAATCCAGATGATGAGCACCAGGCAGATGATGAAGGGAATGTTGTAGTAGAAGACAATCCAGCAGGAGAGACAGACGCTGAAATTCCAGCACACATAAGACCTGCATGGCTGCGTGCTCATCATCTAGAAGGTGTTCTCGGAGACGTCAATGATCCCATCTTGATGAGATAGAGAAACGCGATTCTAGCCTGTTACATATCACATGAAGAACCTAAGAAAGTAGAAGAAGCTCTACAGGATCCAGATTGGGTGAACGCTATGCAAGAGGAGCTTGTTGAATTCACACGTAATCATGTGTGGGATCTAGTAGATAGGCCAGAACATCAAAGTGTTATAGGCACTAAGTGGGTGTTCAAGAACAAGAAGGACGAGACAGGCTTAGTAATCAGAAATAAGGCACGTCTCGTAGCCAAGGGATATAGGAAATGTGAAGGCATAGATTATGATGAGACTTTCGCTCCAGTAGCAAGGCTTTCGGCAATCAAATTATTTCTCGCGTACGCTGCATATCACGAATTTGTTGTGATGCAAATGGACGTGAAAAGTGCCTTTCTAAATGGTGAACTCAAGGAGGAAGTTTATGTTGAGCAACCACCAGGCTTCGAGCAGGGAAATCAAGTCTATACGCTCAGGAAAGCTTTGTACGACTTGAAGCAGGCACCAGAGCGTGGTATGGAACTCTATCTAAGTTCCTGCTAGCTAATGGGTTTAAGAAAGGGAGGATTGATCAGACTCTCTTTCGCATCAAAGATGGAGGAAGTATTCTTCTAGTACAAATATATGTCGACGACATAATTTTCGGATCAAAAAACCAAGATTTATGTGATAGGTTTTCCAAGCTCATGACTAGCAACTTTCAAATGAGTATGATGGGAAAAATGGCATACTTTCTTTGATTGCAAGTCCAGCAGTCCAGCGAAGAAATCTTTATTCACCAGAAGAAAAATGCTAGCAATCTAATTGCTAAGTACGGCCCAGAGAAGACAAAAAGTCTGCGGATTCCTATAAGCACAACGTGTATAGCTGCTCTTGAGAAGGAAGGAGAAGATGTGAATCCTACTCTCTACAGAGGTATTATCGGTTCACTGCTGTACCTTACTGCCAGCAGACCAGACATATCATATGCTGTTGGATTATGCGCGAGATATCAAGCAAATCCCAAGAAGATGCATCTAGACACTGCTAAGCGGATTGTGCGATATCTAAAATGCACAGAAGGACTGGGGATTTGGTATCCAAGGTCCGATAGTCTAGCATTGAGTGGATATTCGGATTCAGACTTTGGAGGATGTAAGATAGACATAAAAAGTACCAGCGGTACTTGCCAATTTCTTGGGCACAAGCTAATCAGCTGGTTTGGCAAAAAGCGGCATTCGGTAGCCACATCGACTACTGAAGCAGAGTACGTTGCTGCTGCTAGTTGTTGTTCTCAAGTTCTATGGATAAGGCAACAATTACAGGATTATGGGATTACACCTGAATGCGTGCCGATTTAATGCGACAACAACAGTGCCATGTGCATTACGAAGAATTCAGTCCATCATTCGAGGACCAAGCATATTGATATTCGTCACCACTTCATCCGAGATCATCAGGAGAAAGACATCGATGTCCGATATATATGCACTGAGGATCAGATAGCTGAAATCTTCACAAAACCGTTACCAGAAGCCAGATTCAAGGAACTATGCATGAAGTTGGGTCTTATGGAATTAGATGATGCTAATGAATGAGATGCTATTCTCATTCTCTATGGACTTCTTGGATTTCTGGAGGTAGTGAGGAAAACATATCTCAACTTATACCTGCTTGTTGCTGAGTTTGTCTGCTAGACCATGTCTGCTAAGAAGATAGCAGAGATGGCGATTCTGCTGGGATGGCAGCAGAAGTACAGATTTTGTTAAGTTTATAGTAGCTGTAAAGATTCGCTCAGCAGATGGGTCACGATAAAGTTCAATGTGCTTAAGTCTTAACATTTTATTATGCTATTTTTACCTGGAAGCGCTATTCAAGATATGCTAAGATGATCTACTAAATTTTATGGAGGTTATGCGAATGCATGGACGATACAGAAGATAAGCTCATCGCAAGTAAAGAAAACATATCTTCATTAAAGATGAACATTTTTTTACAATCAAAAAGGGGGAGGGTTACAATGACTTCAGTAGGGAGGAAGAGGTCTCAAAGGATAGAAGTCTGTTCCCCTGAGATTAGAGCGGCCGAGAGTGAGGTCTTGGAACCTCTGCTCGAGAAGCCAACTTAGCTGCATCCCGCAAGGGAGAGGCTGCTCTGGATAGTTCAGTACGCACCTCCTCACGCCCTAAAAGATGAAGGCCACCTAATCCACCTCCGCCCTGTCATCGAAGTCCATCATTGCCTTCCATATCTCCCAAGTGAAAGTCATATCATCAAGATCGTTGCCAACGATCATGTTGCTGATAATATGAAAAATGACCCGGTACGGGGTCTGAAAACAATACGCGAAAGGAGTAGGAGAGAACTCAAACAGAGGAGAGTCCCTCCATTTCTCCCATGACGTCCATTATTGAGCCGTCTCCCCCCCACGAAAGTCCATTACCGACAATGGACCCCGAGGAAGGCCGAAGTCCGAGGCGAATGTCTCAGGGGTCCACTTGACCAACTAATTCCGGAAGACGCCATAGATAGCGTCCATTTTCGAAACACATGATCGGAGGAATTTTTGAAGGTGTGCTCTCTGGAAACTGTGAGGAGTTGAGCAAACGAACTGCCGAAGGCCGTTTTGGTGAAGGCCGGTCATCACCGCTTTGGCCACCATATAGTCCGTCTCATATTCTGTGTATAGGCCGGACTCGCTCAAAATTTGGTTCCTAGGAACATAAAGTAGGGATGAGGGATTCATATCTGTAGAGAAGAAG
>JAPKLW010000957.1:5259-47571 GCA_026898455.1 Plectranthus barbatus | reverse complement strand
CTAATCAATATTTTCAAGAACGTCTGATTTAGTATTTAGGATTTTTTTGTTATTTCATTCCCCTGGATCGATAACCTTAGGGTTTACAAATTTATTTGCCACTATTTCTATAATTAATCTGTAGAAATTACTGTGTGATCAAGTTCCAGGGAAGAGATTTAAATTTTGAGCAAATTAAACAAGCAACATTTGAACGGGAGGACAAGAAATTAAGGGATTCGTGAACTGAATCATGAAGTCGTTTGCCAAGGATCGTTAATTGGAATATCAAAATAAATTGCTATGCCTATGAATGATCCTAGCATACTCCTATATTATTATGCATAATAAGGTTTATGCGTATTACCTCGATTGATGAACTCTGAAGAATGAGTGCGCGGAGATTCCCTTTGATCTTTCCCACGCACAAAAATTTAATTTCTAACAGATTGAGGAAATAAATCTTAAGAAAATAAAATAGTTATTTTCGAAAATCAAGGAGAGAGAGAAGAAGAAAAATCCTCCTGATTTGATCTTCTGATCTGTATCCCAACTCGATCTGAAAATCTGGTGAAGATTCTCTATCAAATCCCTTGCCCGGTTGAGAAGCAGAATTTCCTCCTCGTTCTCAGATCTTAGTCGATCACCAAAGCTCCGAAAAACCTGGTTTGCTGTGTGCAACTTATGATCTTGTGGTGTGTTGAGATCTGAGAAACTGAGGCCTATTTATAGGAAAATACTGGACTTCTATTGGGCTTGAGTTTCATGGGCCAGAATGCAAATAGCAAATAAGGCCTATCAATTAATTAATTCTCATATTCAACCCAGAATATAATTAATTAATTAGTATTGATTCATTCCACCAGAGAATCAATACTGTCCTACCTATTTGCTACCACGTTTTGAGATACGGGTTGCATGGGCTCGGTATATCCCCACATTTAAGGTTACAGACATTCGTTAATTAATTTAAGCTCTAACAAGCTATTTAATTAATTAACATCTTTTATTCCTGAATCAATCCACTCAAACCTTTTCACTTATGCTTGAACTTAATCAGCCAGCAGGACTTAGCATAACAACCTTTTGAGCTATTTAGGGAATGTCACCATCCTATACTGGATGTGGTTACCTAATTCCAGTACCAGACAGTCATACACAAACTGTTATTACCCAAGATACAGATATACCATCTCAACTAGAGCTTTTCACTGCAACTCAAAGTAATACACAATCTGCATATACTTCTGTACCTTCATGCAGGCTTAGGATCTTGTCAAGCCATAGAGATCTAGATTCTTTTAATGTCAGTTAAAAGGATCGATCTCGACTTAGGTCCTTATCAATGTGTGCCCCACACCAGCATACCAAGCCATCCATGATAAGATGCTTATTACTGTGTATGCTGCAGCCTACACCGACAGTTTATCCTAGAACTGTCTCAGCTGTGATAACTATTTATATCTCGCTAGGTCAAACTATCCATACGATCTTCCTTGATCTTCTACACACCGTATGATCTCCCTATTGACGAGATAAGAGGATAATTGCGTTTGCGACACATGTTTGTTAATTCAAACAGGAGATGAACATACAACATTTATGATTCCCAGTATATTAACCAATCGACCTTGTACATAATATACCAATCATAATGCTTTCAGTATATAAATCCATCAATCTCCCACTTATACTCAAAGCATTATACAGGTGTTTTCCAGAGTATAACGTGTCTAAACTAATCTAGCTATTACATCAAACATTCTACGTGGTTAGCTTTGCCCTCAGCCGAAGGTTACGTACATGCATCTCGTAGACGTTCTGAGGCAGAGCCATTGTGAATGGATCCGCTAGATTATTTCTTGTATCAATCTTCTCTACTAGCACATCACCCCTTGCTACAATTTCTCGTATAATATGGTACTTCCTTTCAATGTGTTTTGTTGCACCGTGAGTTCGTGGTTCCTTTGAATTTGCCATAGCTCCCGAATTATCACAGTATATCGTGATTGTCTTGGGCAGCTTAGGAATCACGTCCAACTCCAGAATGAAGTTTCGAAACCATACTGCTTCTTTCGAAGCTTCAGAAGCTGCCACATATTCTGCTTCCATGGTGGAGTTCGCAATGCACTTCTGCTTTGCACTCCTCCATGATATGGCCCCACCTCCCAATGTAAACACAGAGCCAGAGGTGGACTTCTTTTCGTCTTGGTCTGCCTGGAAATCCGAATCAGTAGAACCTACAGGGCACAACTCCTCACACTGATAGATGAGACAATAGTCTCTAGTCCTTTTCAGGTATTTGAGTATGTGCTTTACTGCGGTCCAATGCGCCTGTATAGGGTTAGACTGGTATCTCGCTACCTTGCCTACAACAAAGCAGATATCTGGCCTCGTACATAGCACTGCATACATGAGGCTCCCCACGGCCGATGCATACGGCACATTCCTCATTTCATCTTTCTCCTTTTGTGTCACCGGACACTGATCCTTGGAAAGATATATGCCATGTTTGAAGGGTAACAGATCTTTCTTGGCAGTTTGCATGCTGAAACGGGCAATCATAGTATCCACATATGATCCTTGAGACAAGGTCAGCATCCTCTTATTGCGCTCCCGCAATACTTTTACCCCAAGGAAGTATCCTACCTCCCCAAGGTCCTTCATATGAAATTGCTCGGATAACCACCCCTTTATGACCGACAATACTTCCACATTGTCGCCAAATAGGAGAATATCATTTACATAAAGTGCAATGAACACCACGCTTCCGCTGACACATAGACGGTACACGCAACTCTTGTTTGAGCACTGTGAAAATCCATAGGATTTAATCACTTTATCAAAATGCAGATTCCATGACCGTGAAGCTTGTTTAAGTCCATACAGCGACTTCCTTAGCTTCCAGACCAAATGTTCTTCGCCCTTCTGCACATAACCTTCTGGCTGTTGCATATAGATGTCCCTACCTTCTTGAAGGTACCCGTTTAGAAACGCGGTTTTGACATCCATCTCCCAGATTTCTAGGTCCTTATGTGCTGCTATGGCTAGGAGTATACGAATGGACTTAAGCATGGCTATCGGAGAGAAGGTCTCGTCATAGTCTACACCTTCTTTCTGACTATAACCCTTCGCCACCAGCCTTGCTTTGAAAGCTGTAATTTCACCATCCGCTCCTTTCTTTCTTTTGTATACCCATTTGCACCCTATGGCTCTACAGCCATCTGGCAAATCAGTTTTCTGGTATACATCAATAGCCGTAATGGATTCTATTTCGGAATCCATGGAGATCAGCCATTTGTCTGCATCATTATCAGATACTGCCTCGTCATATGTCCAGGGATCGGTATCATCCAGTTTGTATTCCGGGATCAAGTCAGAAGACTCTCCCACGAACATGTACCTTTCGGGTTGGTGGATAACCCTCCCACTGCGACAAGGCATCTAAACTGCGTCAGTAGTTGGCACAGTACGCGTTGGTCTCATACCTTGCATTAGTGGCAGTGTTGGTATAGCCTCACCTATTGTAGGTGGATTTACCATTACACTGGGCTTTCCTGATGGAATTACTTCCTTGTCTACAAGCTCGTGGAGGACAATTTCACTCTTGGATCTGTGGTTTCTTACATATTCATCCTCCAAGAATCTCGCGTTGGTACTGATAACGACTTTCTGATTCTCAGGACAATAGAAATAACCACCTTTCGTTTGCCTGGGATATCCTACAAACAGTATCAGCTTACACCTACTTTCTAACTTATCAGGTTCCTTTGTCAGCAAATATGCTGGACAACCCCAAACCCTCACTCTGTTCAAACTTGGCTTTCGCCCATACCAGAGTTCCAGAGGTGTTTTAGGAACTGATTTAGAAGGTACCAGGTTAAGCAAATAGGCCGCTGTCTCCAAGGCATATCCCCAAAATGAAATCGGCAAGCTGGCATAACTCATCATCGACCTGACCATTTCCAAGAGAGTTCTATTTCTTCTTTCTGCTACACCATTTTGTTGAGGGGTTCCTGGTGCAGTCCACTGGGATGTAATCCAAATATCAGACAAGTACTGCAAGAACTCGTTACTGAGGTATTCTCCACCACGATCTGATCGTAGGGTCTTGATACTCTTACCGAGCTTCTTTTCTACCTCAGTCCTAAACTCTTTGAATTTCTCAAAGCATTCAGACTTATGGCGAAGCAAATAGACATATCTGAATCTTGAGTAATCATCAATGAATGTGGTGAAGTACACATAACCTCCACGATCTTGCGTGGACATTGGTCCACATAAGTCAGAGTGAATCAATTCCAACACATTATCTGCTCGAGACTGACTTGCCTTAAAAGGCCTGGTCGTCATCTTTCCTTCTATACAGGACTCACAAATTTGATACGGTACCACTTGGAAAGAATCCAATAGCCCATCGCATGCTAATCTTTTAATCCTCTTTAGATTGATATGATCTAGTCGCAAGTGCCAAAGATATGTTTGATCCTCATCGGAAGAAAACTTTCTCTTTAAATGATTATTATTATTGGATGAGTTTGCAACATTCACGGAAGATTTATGCATACAATCAATGATATAGAGAGAGTCAATCAGTTTGCCATGACAGATAACACCGTTATTAGCAATGATAGAAACTCCACTATAAAAAATAACTGAATATCCATCACAAAATAACTTGGAAACTGAAATTAAGTTCCGCCGAAAAACCGGCACATATAAAACATCTCTCAAAATCAAAACATTGTTTTCAAAGCATAAAGTAAAATCTCCAATGGCTACTGCTGAGACTCGCTCTCCGCTGCCCATTGAGATGGTAATCTAGTCATGCATCAGCTGCCTTGTCGGCCTGAACTCCTGCAAAGTATAACAAACATGGTCAGTAGCTCCAGTATCCACTACCCAAGAATGGGTAGAAACCGATGCTAAACATGTTTCCATTAAAAATGCACATGACGTACCTTGTCTACCCGTGCCGAGCACTAGACAATCTACCTCACTTCGCTTGCGTTTGCATGGCCTGATGACATCCTCTGCTAAATCAGCTTCATCTAACCTTTTAAGCATTTCCTTTGCTTCATCAACTGTCTTGTCAAAAGTTGACAAAGTTGGAGCAAATTCCAATACCCTAAGAGCAGATTCCTCTCGCATCAGGGCTAAGAGTAACTAAGGAAGAGTAAACTCACGCCTGGTACCGAGGGACATGATGAAATCATCATAAGAATCAGAGAGAGAGTGCATGACAATGTTTATTTATGCCCGCTTACTGACTTGTCCACCTCTCTTTCTGTACTTTCTCATAATTCTCATCGTACTGATAAACTGCAGAAGCAACGAACTCCCATCAGTCATCCTCTTGCAGACCAGGTCTTCTACAAGATTATAACTGACAGTTCATCTCACCTTCCCATAAACTTTCACAAGGTCCCTCCATTTCTCAACAGCAGTTCCAAACTTCTTGTACTTGAGCTTTAATTCTCTAGACAGGCTCTTCATGATGAGTCTGTGGGCAAACTCATTAGAAGCTACCCATCTGTCATAGAACACTCGCTCATAACCAGTACAGTTCCAATACTTGGGAGTTAGAGGGTCCATGTAAAGTATATGGTCATGTTTTGCAGTGCAGAGTATTTCCATGAAGCATAACTTCCACTCAGGAAAATTCGGACCAGTTAAAGGGTTTGTTATTAAGAGGTTGACAACGTGAGCAATAAACATGTCTGTAAACAATAAATTAAAACATAGTCGCAAACTATTGAAACGATTAAATATTGAAACCTTATGATAAAGCAATATTAATGTTTCCTCCAATTTGCCTAAGTATTACTATTGCAAGCCACACATGTGGACGTTTACAACAAAACACTTAACCAGACTGCATCTTTCAATTCCAGTCCTTTAATTCCAATCCATGCCCGTGTTCCTTAGACAAATGGAATTAATAATTGGAGACTAACTTAAGACCATATTATCCTACTGAGCAGGGACATCACAAATGAGTTATACTCTGGATAACATCTAAGTTAGCTTACCACCAAAGCCAACCCTCCCATATAAGGATCTATTATAACACACCTGATCCCTATAATAAGGCTTTCTCATGTAATTCAATCCCTAGAGAACTTATGAAAATTCAATACGCAAGCTACACATGTAGACGTTTACGCATGAACTCCCACTTCTCACATGAAATATGTTTGTTTTAAGAAATCCTATCTATTAGGACTTATGAATAATAAATTAAGTAAGCTACACATGTAGAAGTTTACCTAATAAATTACCCACTTCCAATAAAGGATCGCTTTGTGGAGGTCTTACTAAATTATGAGCTTAGTAATTTTTAGTTCATAAGGTTCAATTGCACAGATTATTTCATGTAGTCATAATTATAACATTGCTAAAATTCTATCATGCATGACATGAACCCCGAATTTATAGTTAAAATTAATTACACAAAATAAATCACATAGCATGCTTTAAAGCTGTAAATAAAAGCAGTAAACGTGCTCCTATTATCTACAACAGGCTTATATACTGTGCAATTAAATTAAACATGTAAATCATGCGAAGACAGATAATAAAGTAAATAAAAAATGTCCTCGTGGCCCCATGATACGAAATAAAATTAATTCTAACTATTACAAGTTTAAATTAATAATACAGATCTTCGACTGGGCTCCCACTACTTGGATTGAGATCTGAATTTATTTTCTGATTCTGGGCCTCCAAGATTTGATTTATCAGAAAATTGGACAACTGGGCCAGTTAACCGAATCGCGGGCCTAGACACACATCGCAAGCCCAATAGCTCGTGAGAACTTAGCCCGACGAGCCACCAACGGCGAACCACCGCCATCGGCGACTCGCTGCCGCCGTGAGGGCTCCTGGCATTCGCAACATCCATGCACGTACGTGCATGGTTGTAACCCGCGATTCCACCTCCTCCGGCCGTTGCCCATTTCGCATGCCGCCGCCCCGGCTTGCCCCGATCATCGCCCGAACTACTGTTCACCATCTTCTCCATCGTCGGCTTACCTAGGCTCACCAAAAACACACACGTGGCACAGAGGAGACGCGCGCTCCGGCTTGCACCCGCAAACCCTAGGGTTTGCACTGGTAGCGGCCGCGCTGCCCCCACCGACTGCCGTCGCTGGCCTCCCCCTCCCGAGCCCTCGCCACACCACCAGGTCCCACCGGCGCCGCCCGGAGAGCACCCACCTTCCGCCGGCGAACGCGCGCAGGGCTGCGCGCGCACGCACAAACCCTAGGGTTCCGCCGCGCTGCGTGCCCCCGTCACGCCCAAGCCGCCCTCGCCCGCCATCCCGGCAGGTGCCAGCGTCACCGCGTCGCCGTCCTGAGACCCCCGAACCGCGCCTGGCCGGCTATAGGCCGCGCGGCTGCTGCCCGTCGCGCGCACGCCGTGCGTTGAAACCCTAGGGTTTCAGCATGGCTGCGCCACGCTGCCCCTCGCCGCGCGCGATTGTCGTGCAAGGCCTGCTGCCGTGCAGGCGCCGTCATGCATCGTCGTGCCGTCCTTCATTCTTCGTGTTCTTCGTTCTTCGTGTTCTTCGTTTTCCGTTTTATAGATTTAATTTTTGAAATAAAAGATTACATGGAATAATTCTAATTACATTCTAAAATCTAAATCTAACCACGGATTTATCTCGTGGGTGAAAAAATGAATTCGTATAAAAGGGTGGATTAACCCGAGAACCACGAGAAACAAAAAACCATAGAATTCAATCCAAAACCATCCATAGCATGTATTCAATAATAATAATCATGCAATTCATAGGCAATATTATTTTTCCGATAGAGCCAATTAATTGAACCTGACTCTGATACCAATTGAAGGGATTCATGAACTGAATCACGAAGTCCATTTGCCAAAGATCGTTAATTGGAATATCAAAATAAATTGCTATGCCTATGAATTATCCTAGCATGCTCCTATATTATTATGCATAAGAAGGTTTATGCGGAATACCTGGATTGATGAACTCTGAAGAACGAGTCCGCGGAGATTCCCTTTGATCATTCCCACGCACAAAGATTTAATTCCTAACAGATTGAGGAAATAAATCTTAAGAAAATAAAACAGTTATTTTCAAAAATCAAGGAGAGAGAGAAGATGAAAAATCCTCCTGATTTGATCTTCTGATCTGTATCCCAACTCGATCTGAAAATCTGGTGAAGATTCTCTATCAAATCCCTTGCCCGGTTGAGAAGCACAATTTCCTCCTCGTTCTTAGATCTTAGTCGATCACCACAGCTCCCTAAACCTGGTTTGCTGTGTGCAACTTATTATCTTGTGGTGTGTTGAGATCTGAGGAACTGAGGCCTATTTATAGGAAAATACTGGACTTCTACTGGGCTTGAGTTTCATGGGCCAGACCAGGGACCAAAATGCAAATAGCAAATAAGGCCTATCAATTAATTAATTCCCATATTCAACCCAGAATATAATTAATTAATTAATATTGATTCATTCCACCAGAGAATCAATACTGTCCTACCTATTTGCTACCACGTTTTGAGGTACGGGTTGCATGGGCTCGGTATATCCCCACATTTAAGGTTACAGACATTTGTTAATTAATTTAAGCTCTAACAAGCTATTTAATTAATTAACATCTTATATTCCTGAATCAATCCACTCAAACCTTTTCACTTATGCTTGAACTTAATCCGCCTGCGGGACTTAGCATAACGAACCTTTTGAGCTGTTCAGGGAATGTCACCATCCTATACTGGATGTGGTTACCTAGTTCCAGTACCAGACACTCATACACAAACTGCTATTACCCAAGATACAGATATACTAGCTCAACTAGAGTCGTTCACTACAACTCAAAGTAACACACAATCTGCATATACTTTTGTACCTTCATGTAGGCTTAGGATCTCGTCAAGCCAGAGAGATCTAGATTCTTTTAATGTCAGATAAAAGGATCGATCTCGACCTAGGTCCTTATCAATGTGTGCCCCACACAAGCATACTAAGCCATCCAAGATAAGATGCTTATTGTTGCGTATGTTGCAGCCTACACCGACATTTTATCCTGGAACTATCTCAGCTGTGATAACTATTTATATCTCGCTTCTACACACCGTATGATCTCCCTATCGACGAGATAAGAGGATAATTGTGTTTGCGACACATGTTTGTTAATTCAGACAGGAGATGAACATACCACATTTATGATTCCCAGTATATTAACCAATCGACCTTGTACATAATATACTAATCATAATGCTTTCAGTATATAAATCCATCAAGAAAGCCGTTGACCGGTTAGTATCAAGGAAGGCTGCTAAGTTGCCAACAGAGGCGGTTAACGAAGGACTTGCCACCAAGAAGGGTAAATGCATAGAGGGTTGAAGGATTATGGTCACCATCCCCCAAATTGATGCTATAGGAACAATTATAAGAGAGCAGGAAGCTCTGTCTGACAAAGCATTTGATCAACTACTTCAGACTGGCGCATTCAATGAGCCTCCTCCACACAAAGGCAAGAATGTTCAATTTCGTGAACTGATTGACGAGCCTAGCATCAGTTCGGATGAGGAGATTCCACTCAGAAGGCCACCAGAAAATCCGGAAGCTGGTCTTTCTGGAGCAGAGAAGCAAGCAGATGATGAGGCGGGAAGTGCTGAAGACCCACATGTTGAGCAGATTGCTCACGCGGATGGGAGTCCAAGTGCTGAGCAAGCAGCTAGCACTCCCCAGAATGCTGAGGAAAGGCCATCTGCTGAGACCGAAGAAGATGAAGGTTTTCCTCCCACCTGCTTCTCAGAATCTGATTCCGACGGGGAATCCAAGGATGTTTATGATGCGAAGACATTGAGGAAGATCACTACAGAATGCAATGACCAACTCCGTATGCTATTCCAGGGACTTCCCGGTCCAAGATTCAAATTGAGGAGGATATCACAATGGTGTGCTGAGATTTTGCCTGAAAAACAGGTAAATTCTGACTTTGATCTTTTTGGTCGTGAAATTGAGGATTTTGTTGCGACTATGGTTGAGAAGGAGATCAAAGAGGTATTCTCTGGGGAGTTGGAGGAAGGAACCCCAGAAGGAGACAAACTTGGATGCGAGCTTCGGCGTTGGAAAACGTATGATTACATTTCACGTGAGCTCTGCGTCGAGGAAAAGGAATTGATGATGGCTTGGGCGAACGAATGGATGGACCAAGTCCCTGCGCCAAGCAGTACACTGACAAGCAAGTCATTGCTCGACTTCAGGCCATCAAAGATCATCGACGAGTCTCTTCTCCTCCTTCCTTACCGAAGTCTACATTTGCTCCGGGTGGCATGTCAGATGCTCACATTCAACTCTCAAAGCGCCAAGCCAGAGCAACTACTGAGTATAAGAGGAGACAAGCTGAGTATGCAAAGATCAAGAGACTCAGATTGCAGGCTCACCTAGATGCTATCCGAGAGGAGAGAGAACGCGAAGCCAAAAATCTTGAGATAATCAAGTACCGCAAAAGAAATGAGGAGTTGCAGGCATATATGTTGGAACGAGAACTAGCGGATGCATGGATGCTAGAGAAGACTGAATTTGTTGCTACAGAAGCAGAGTATCTGAAAGCTATCGAAGAAGCAAAGTATCTGATAGCCACTGCCGATGGAGTTGATACTGCTGAAATAGCAACCGCAGATGTTGAAATGGAAGAGATCTCCACCTCCACTGCTAGGAGTCAAACACTCATCATACCCACCACTTCATCATTTCTTGCCACTCCGGTTAGTTTTCAAAACTTCCCATCTTATCTAAATTAGTGGTGCAACTTGTTTTCCAAAGTGCTATGTCCACAATGTCTGAGAGAATGGTGATGGAAGCATCGGACATAAGAAGGGAGATTCTCGAGGTAAAAACCGACGTTGCTACGGTTAAGACTAGTATACAAGAAGTAAAGGAGGACGTAGCAGAGCATAAGCAGCAAGTGGAACACAAAGTTCATACTTTATCCTCCACCTTTTTGGATGCACTCAAAGAGGGGGAAACAAGGAGACTTGCTGATGCTGAGCAGAGGAAGAAAGAAGAAGAAGCTCGGGTCGCTGCTAAAGAAGAGAAAAGAAGAGCCTTGGAAGAGCTAAAACAGAAGGAAATTGAACTGAAGATCAAGATGCTTGAAGAAGAAAACGAGAGAATTGCTAAGGAACTTGAAAGGGAGGCTGCTGAACGTGTAGCAAGTAAGGAATTTCTGGACAAATTCGTGCAACTAGCATATAGCAAATTTGACGAATTTGACAAATCAAAAAAGGCTGCTCCCGATTCCTGATCCTGTTTTTAGTATTTTAGCAACTTTTCATTCTCCTGAGTCTATCATTTTCATTGTATCTATAATGAACCAACCATATGAATGAAAATGGATCAAACTTAGACAATTTCTCATTGTCAACCTTTGTTTTTTACTGCGTGTCCTAGTTGAAATACAGTATCTGTGTATTCAACACATTTACACCTTGATGACAACTATGTTTTGAGATTGGTAAAGTAAAATGCTTGCTGTTTTATTTTGGTGCTAGAATTTCTAGCATATTACCTTCACAACATTTACTTATATGGTTAAGCAAGAAGTATTTCCCAGCATTTATTGAGGGGGAATTTCATTATTACCAATTCGCTAGAACTAAGATGGATAAACTCTATGTTAGATTGCTAGATTGGCATAGTTCTGTACTTAGAAAATTTCTTGTAAACACAGATATTCTTCCTCTTAGATTCAGCAAGTGATAGTAAGCTTTGATCCGACAAAAGGGGAAAATTGTTGGGAAATTATTTCAAAATATCCGTTAGGATCATATTGTAAAAGGTTTTGTTGGATCAAACCTTATTAGATTGGTCGATCAATTGCTGAATTCTTGTATAGTCTAGCAACTCTTATAATGTCCTGTATAATCTAAGTATCGAGTTTTGATAGATTAGGTGTAATAGGTTAGAATGCTAGAATCATTTCTAGTAGATGTGGAAGACTGCTAAGAGATTATCAATCGTGTGCTACGAGGATGGCTGCTAGAGATAATAGCAGACAAGGATAGCCGCTAGCAATCAAGTGCTAAAGACAATGATTGCTAAGGCGTTAGCAATCATATGCTAATGAAGGAGACTTCTAGAAGGTATCTACTTAGCAGTTGGAAGAAGATTAGCAGAATGCTTAAAGAACGAACATTTGCTATTTGTCAAGTTGTAGCAAAATGCTGAAGGAGTCAGCATTTGCTAGCATATGGCAGATTGCTAAAAGAGATAGCAAAAAGAAATCAAAGGAATCAAGTGCTAAACTTTGTTAAGGCGTCAGCAGTCCGATACTAGCAAAAGCAGATTGCTAGAAAAGGCTTAGCAATCAAAAGACCTAGCAGATGGTTCTGAGGTTGCTTAGCAAGACGAAATAGCTATCAACGAATGTTATACTCCCGTTCTGACAGAAGTACACACAAAGGACAAGGCTTTCCCAAAGTAGTTCGGAAAGTACTGTACGATGCCGAAAGCAACTGGAAAAGTCGAATCACTCTTGGAGGAAGGAACTGTTGTGTCTAACGGGTATGGAGATTATAAAAGACAAGTCCAAAAGTGAGAGACGACTACTGCTTCTATCACTACCGACATTCGCAAACATCCTAAGTGAGAGATTCCTTTGACAAAGCAAACAAGTGAAAAGTAGTCAGTTGAGAGCACGAGATAAAGAGTATTCAAAGCTCTCAACAACCAGGAGAATATCTGACACTGCCTTTTAGAGATTCCTTGACTTCGGTTGAGAATCATCAATCATTGGGATACCTTCCATCCTATGAAGCATCCAACAGTCTTTACTGTAAAGGATTGACTCTGACGAGCATTAGCTGCAAACCAGACAAGTTTAGAAGCAAACTATAAAAGCTTCCCGATAGCGTAGGACAAGTTTCACGAAGGTTCAGCCCTTGACTTGGCCATAGCTGTAGTCTGAGAAGAACGAAGTGACGGAGGATAGCTTTGCTGTGGCTGGTTTGAAAGTTCACTGCCTACCGCAAGTGTTCGGCGATTCCTTGTATTTCGTATACTTTCTTAGTGGAATTCTTAGCATTTCGGCTAAGGAGTGGATGTAGATCTGTTTGGATCGATCCACTATAAATACTGTGTTTTTACTGTTTTATCACTTACTGTCTTAAGATGGATTTGAAACCTAGCAATCATACTGCTGGCGTATACCTGTGTAGAAACTCTAATCATACCTTGAGCTTAAACAATCTTTAATAACGTAAGTGCCAGTGACGTTTACTTATTCCACTGCATTTCGTGTTTCTGTTTGAACACGACGACTCTGATAAATCAGGACCAATATTAAATTCCAGATGAGTATGATGGGAAAGTTTTTCTACTTTCTCGGATTACAAGTCCAGCAATTGAGTGATGGAATCTTCATTCACCAAAGAAGTACACTCGCGATCTGATTGCTAAGTATTGCCCCAAAAAGACAAAGAGCTTAAGGATTCCAATAATCACAAGCTGCCAGATAAGCCTCGATGAAGGAGGAGAACCTGTGAATCCTACATTATATAGAGGTATCATCGGATCTTTGCTCTACTTAATTGCCAACAAACCGATATTTCTTATTCTATCGGTGTATGCGCGAGATATCAAGCAAATCTGAAGAAATCACATTTGGTTGTTGCTAAGAGGATTATTCGATACCTCAAGAGTACCAAGGGTCTAGGAATTTGGTACCCAAGGAGTGATGGAATAGCACTTAGTGGATATTCCGATTCAAACTTTGGAGGATGCAAGATTGATCGGAAGAGCACCAGCGGGACATGTCAATTTCTTGGACATAAGCTGATTAGTTAGTTTAGCAAGAAGCAGCACTCCGTAGCTACGTCTACTATTGAAGCTGAATACGTAACAGCTGCTAGTTGCTGTGCTCAAGTCTTGTAGATTCGGCAGCAATTGCAAGATTATGTCATTCCTCCTGAATGTGTGCCGATCTACTGTGACAACAATAGTGCTATGTGCATTACGAAGAATCTCTTTCATCATTCAAGGACAAAGCATATTGATATCCGACATCACTTCATTCGAGATCATCAAGAGAAGTGGGATATTGATGTCCAACATATATGCACTTAAGATCATCTAGCAGATATCTTCACAAAGCCGTTTGCTGAGGTACAATTTAAAGAGTTGTGTCTAAACTTAGGCCTCATGGAGCTAGAAGATGATGTGGATGAATGAGTTGTTAATCTCATTCTTTCTGGATTTCCCGGATTTTCAAAGACGATGGAGATAAACGTATCCAAGCTACCATTTTATGTTGCTGAAGATTGTTGCTGAGATATTGCTGCTAAGCAATTGGATGCTAAGTCCTAGCTCTCAGCAGATCCTAAGAGATTTAGCCAGTGGTTCTGACGTTTTCTAGAAGTTAAATGTTGAGTCCAAGCTCTTAGATTTTTGACATATTGCTATGGTATATTATTCTAGTTGGAGAGACGGTTGCTAGCAAATTCAATGCTGAGTCCGAGTACTCAGTAGTTCATATGTTAGCTAAGGATTACCAAGGCTAGCAGATTGCTGAGTCCTAGCTTTCAGCAGTCTCCGGACGTCGAAAGCGGGAAGGATTAGAATTTGAAATGATGTGTCTGTCACGCTGCATTTAATGCATGCAACTGGCTGCATCAAACCAGGAGGCGACACGTCAAACGCACTCGAGTTCATGGGGGAGTGGGCTACCATAAGAAAGGTCTCGCCGATTCTAAGGCGTCGATTGGATTTGAAAAGGCGTTACCCCAGCCATTGGATCATTACTCAAAAGGTATAAACATTTCATTTCATTTAACATTCAAACCTTTCTGAAATCTTTGATACTCGAATCCCTAGCTCTTTCTATCAAATCTCCCAAGTTCTTTCTGCAAATATTTCTCCCATCTTAGAAAATTGTTAGTTATGGCTACTAATCCTAAATTCCCCGCACACTCTCAAAAATTCGACTCCCATACACATACTGATACATCATCCTATTCCTATACAGAATCCGGAATCCCGATCCATTCCCTTACCCAAGACATAACCATGCATAAGCGGTGGGCACCGAAATATACCGGAATTGTCAAAAAGGAAGATGTTGAAGACAACATTCCCTACGGTCCATTGGTGTCGTTAGCCAAGATGAAGGAACAATCAGGCCTATCTGGAAACCAGAAGAGGGAGGCACGAATCATGAAGGACCGCATTCTGTATACTCCTCTCGCAATGCTCAAATTCCCAGAATGGATCATGGAAGCCCTAACGAAGGCAGGGGTCATTGCTTACTTGTCAGCATAACCATCATGGTTCCATCCCCACATGGTTTCTGAGTTCTATGCACGTGCGGTGGTGGATGATGCAACCCAGAAGTCCTTCAAGACTTCAATCTTTGGAACCATTTTGGAGGTGAATGCAGATATTCTTGCTGCCAAGTTTGTGCTACTCAACGAAGGTGAGCGCATTGCTGCGTATAAGTTGAATGATCAGGATGAAATGGAGAAGAGATGGAAGGCGTGGAAGAAGCCTGAATTGGTGAAGGATCAGAAGGGAAAGTCGATCACTTTCAAGGTTGCTACTCCAATCAACCAATTCAGAGATGAGTACAAGCTTTTTGCTGAGCTGGTGATTAAGATGTTCCAGTGTGATGCTAGTTCATACTCTGAATTGTCTGCCAAGAAGTATGCAGTGATGATGGCGCTGGTGGATGGAGTGAAAGGCAATTGAGTAAAGTTCTTCTATGGGCGCTGGTTGGAGCATGCCAGGAAGAATCTGAAGATCAAGGAGGATGGTGTATTCACATCCAATGTGAATTTTGGCTTGAAGATTAGCAAGTTTATAGAAATATTTTTTCATAAGAAAAGGCTTGATCAAGGGGAGAAGCTGCGGCCAACAGACTTCATTCCAATGACAAAGAATGCTACAACACCGATCGATCGCACCCGATCGATTATTCTAAAGGGTAAGACGGAGGTTGATCCCAAGATTCCCACATCTCCTGAAGAGCCCCATGCGAGCGAGTTAGCATTCCAGAGGCTGGAGCAGGCGATTGCTATGACTCCGGAGGAGATAGCAGCTGCTCAGAAGGCTGCTGAGACAGAGCAGTGCTTTCAGCACTTGGAGGAGATTGAGAAGCTTGGTAATCTGCCTGTCGAGCAGATTGAGGAAATTATGGCAAAGAAGCAAGCAGAACAACAAACAACAGTTTTGGGTCAGATTGCGGTGCCAATTTCCAAGAGAAAGAGATCAGATGTTGCATCTACAGAGAAGAAGAGGACGCGCAAACGGCTGGTTAAGTCTGCTGAGAAGGAAGCAGCGGAGAAGGAGGCTGCTAAGAAGAAAGCTGAGGAAAATCCTCTCTCTGAAAGGTCGCTTGAAGAAAGATTGAAAGGCATAAAGAAGAGGAAGGCTCAGAAAAAGGAGCAGGAGATAAAGAAACACAAGAAGGAGATGGAGAGATTAATTTTCGAAGCCAGGGATAGGAACTTCGAGCAGGCCAAGGCGGCTGCTGAAGAACGAGCTGCTAAGAAGGCGGCTGCTGATCAGTAAACAGCCAAGAAAGCTGCTACATTGATAGCTAAAGCAGCTGAGGACGCACGAAGGCTAGAAGTTGATGCTGCCAAGAAAGGGAAGGAGAAGGTAGTTCCTGTTGTTCCTATTCCAACCCCAGCAATAGCATAGGAAATTGTCATTGAGCAGGAGGCCATGACAGATCAAGACCTCGAGAGGCTGTTGGAGACCGGAGCTTTTAACGCTCCAAACCATCCTCAAGGAGGAGTGCTGATAGAAGAGCCTGTTGTTGAGCAAGGCGATGACAGCAGCGATGAGGAGATGGTATTTGATGAAGCCTATGGGTCGGGAAGGAATGCTGAGACTCCTGCTATCACATCTGCTGGAATTGATGAGACAACACCTAAGAGGCCTAGAATAGAGGTCCCTACTGCTGATAAGCCAAGCACGGAGATGCTTGCTGGGGCAAGTGATGGGTTTTGTATACTAAAGCATTTATTACAATGAGTACACAACGGTTTATTTCTCCTATTTGTTAACAATCGTACATGTATGAACAATGGTATCCTCTTGTCTCACCGATAGGGACGATCATACGGCGTGTTGTAGATTGCAGAAGACAGTATGATCACTTGACCTAGTGAGACATAAACCTTGATCACAGCCGAGACAGCGTATGAGGATACGTCTATCCGGATGGCTGCGGCATTGTCAGAATAAGTAGTCTGTCTTGGTTACTTGACATGCTGGTACGCAGAGGTGGCGTATTGATGGACTGCAGTGAGATATATTCATCTGTCTGACATCAGTGAATAAAAGATCTCGTTATATTGATTGAGTCCAAACCCTAACGAAGGTTCAGGGGTTTGCACGGGTTGACTGTTGCTTTGACTTGCCATGGTGGAGAGCCTGAGTAACGTGCTCGTATATCCGCATCTTGGGTAACAGCAGTTCGTGTAGTACCGCCTGAGACTGAACTTAGGTAACCATATCCGAGTAATAGGATGGGGACATTCCCTGAGGAGCTCAATAACATTCATCGTGCCAAAGTCCTGCTGGCTGATTAAGTTCAGGCACGAGTGATAAGGTTTGAGTGGTACTACTCAGGAATAATAAGATATTAATTAATTGTAGTTAGAGCTTGTCAGAGGCTCCGATTAATTAATGAATGTCTGGTAACCTTAAATATGGGGATTCTCAATTAATGCAACCCGTTCTCATAACGTGGTAATAAAGGGGTAGGTCAGTATTAATTCTGTGGTGAAAAAGAATTAATATTAATTAATTAATTGTGTCCTGGGTTGTGGACATGAGAATTAATTAATTTATAGGCCCACTTTATTATTTGCATTAGGTCCCAGGTCTGGCCCAACAAGTGTTCCGAATTGAGCCCAAAATGGCCCATTAGGGTTTCCAACCCTAGGTCTATAAATAGACAGCTCTCCCTCATAAGTCATAACGCAGTTGAAAAACCCTAAACCTAAGAGAGAGAGGGGGCACCGTTTTTGAGAAGGGAAAGGAGGAGAATTTTCGAATTCTGGTCCTGCTCAAGCCACAGATCTACGGAGTCCTCACCAGTAGTAGATCTGAACAGCACCGGGACACAGATCTGAAGACCTGATCTGGAGAACAGAACTTCTTCTTTCTCTATTTCTTTATTTCGAATTTGTTTTGAAATTAGATTGCTAATTTTTGTTTCCGCAGACAATTCGAATTGCGTGGTTGAATTGAAGTTTGGAATTCAAACGCAAAAGATCGGTACAGACACTACGGAGTTTCGGTAAATCTCTCGATCCACAATTCTTCGTATTAAATTCATAGGAGCATGCTAGGGTTTTGAGAAATTAATTATGGGCAATATCTATAGATCGATCCCGTTCAGTTTGGTTTTGGTGATTCGGTTCACGTAAAAACCCTACAGCAAGGCCGAGCACAGAGGATACTGCTGAAGAGAGACCGAGCAGCGGAGGAGCAGAGGGAACCAATGCTGAGGAAGGTCCCTCCTCTGCTGAAGCTGAACAACATGAAAGCTTCCTCACTTCATGTTTTTCAGATTCCGACTCCAATGGCGAGTCAGACAAAGTTTTTGATGCACGATACCTAAGGAAGATCCAGACAGGAGATAATGAGATGCTACGCGTACCTTTCAAAGGACTTCCTAGAAATCAATACAACTTGCGGAGAATTTCCCAATAGTGTGCTCCGATATCCTTTGAAGAGCAGGTAAACTCTGATTTCATTCCATTGTCCTATGATATTGAAGAGTTTATCACTGCGGAGACAGAAAAGGATATCGCGGAGGTATTCTCTGGGGAGGTCGATGATGGAACCCCAGAAGGAGAAGTTCTCGGATGCGATCTAAGGCACTGGAAGATATGTGACCACATAATGTGCGAGCTCTGCTTCGAAGAACGGATGCTGCCGATTGCCAGGAAAGGATTTAACTACTGGCGACAAGAGGAGAATTGGGCTAATGATTGGATGAATCAGGCTCCCCTCACCAAGCAATTCACTGACAAAAAAGTACTTGCCAGACTTCAAGCTATCAAGGCTCATCGACGAATCTCACCCACTTATACATTGCCAAAATCTACATTTGCTCCTGATGGGCACTCAAATGTGCACATTCAGCTCTCCAAACGTCAAGTCAAAGTTGCTGCTGAGTATAAAAGGCGCCAAGCAGAGTACGCCGCACAGAAGAAAGAGAGGCTGCTAGCCCGAATGGCTGCTGCCAAGGAGCAGGAAGAGGGCGAGGCCAGGAAGCTTGAGATAACCATACACCGCAACAGAGATGCAGAGATGCGTGCATATCTCTTGGAACTTGAGATCTCAGAAATCTAGAAGACAGGGGAAGCAGAATGGGTTGCTAAGGAGGATGAATATTTGAAGGCTACTACCAATGAAGCAGAGGTTGCTGCCTTTGCTGAGGCACAAGCAAAGAAGATAAGAAAAGCCCGTGAACTTGCTGAGGCTCTCGAAAAGGTCTTGAATGCTGAGGGGGCAGAATGCATAGATGCTGAAAATCTATACATCGAAGAGCAGAGCGAGTGGTTTGAAGAAGCTATGGATATTGAGCCTATCTCTGAAGTCCATCCATCATCTGGCAGTGGAGCTCTTGTCATCACATCGTCTGCTATGGATGTTCTTCTTGTAAGTTCCGATGCTTTTCAAGTTTTTTTTCATACTGCTGTGCAACATGCGATCTAGCACGCTCTCTCCACCTCTATTCCCCATGTTGTAAATGAGCAAGTGGCTCTCTAAGCTGCTGAAAGAAGGAGGGAAGTAGAGGAGATTAGGAGTGAAGTATCAGATGTGAAAGCTGACATTGCTGAAGTGAAGACAAACATGGAAGTACTGAAAGAGGATGTTGCTGAGTCCTAGCAACAAATGGCGCAAACTGTTATTTCTTTTTCCTCCACCTTTTTGGTTGTGTTCAAAGAGGGGGAAGAAAGAAGACTTGCTGAAGTAGAGCAAAGGAAGAAGGAGGAAGAAGCACTAGATGCGGTTGCTGAAGAGCGCAGACTTGCACTTGAGAATCTAAAGAAGCAAGAGATGAATTTTAACATCAAGATGCTGGAGATGGAAAACGAGAAGGTTGCTAAGCAGGTTGAAAGAGAAGTCAAGGAGAGGGAGGCTAGCAAGGCGTATCTCGAAAAGTTCATGCAGATGACAATCAGCAAATTTGATGAATTGGACAAAGGGAAGAAGCCAGCTCCAGACTCTTGAATTTTTTTCTCTTAGCAAACCTTCTCCTATACATTTCTTTTTTATCTTTTCCGATTTCATTGTACTTGTAATAATCAATCATAAATGAAATTGGATCAGATTTAGACAATTTCTCATTATCCAGTTCTGATTTTTTTTTTGTGTCTTAGTTGATATACACTTTTTGTGTATTCAACAAAAATGCATGTGGATGCTGAGATTACTTGTCGTTGGATTGAAAGTGAATGCCTGCTGATTTTAATCGGGTGCTATAATTTCTAGCATATTCCTTGCAGAATTTACTTGTGTTTTTAATTGAAAAATATTTCCCAGCACTTGTTGAGGGGAATTTTTATTAAAATCAATCCTACTAGATCTAAGATGGATAAACTCTGAGTTAGACTGCTAGAATATAGCTACGATACTTAGAAATTTTCTTTTAAACTTGGACATTTTTCCTCTTAGATTCAGGAAGTGATAGTAAGTTTTGATCGCACCAAAAAGGGGGAAATTATTGGGAATTATATGTAAATTCCTCCCTTAGATCAAATCTTTAAAAGGTTTTGTTCAATCAAAGCCTTAGTAGAGTGGTCGATCGTTGCTGAATTCTAGCATAGTCTAGCAACTCCTATGTAATGTCCTGTTTAGGAAAAATATCGAGTTGTAATAGATTTGGAAGTGCTTGAGAAGATTGCTGAAGGAATCAGCAAATGGAACGAAGAAAATCAAATCAAGCAACTTCGGAATGCTAGAAGAGTTCTCAGCAAGAAGGTAACTGCTAGAAAAATCAGCAGACAGGAATGACTGCTAGAGATGTTAGTGGTCAAGTGCTAAGAAGAATGATTGCTAAGGCGTTAGGAATCATATGCTAAGGAAGAGACTGCTAGTCAGAAGCAAAGGTAGCAGAATGCTAAGGAAGATAGCATTTGCTAGCATACAAGCAGATTGCTAAGGAATAGCAATCAGCAGTCAAGACCTATATGCTGAAATATGCATCTGCTGAAGGAGTCAGCAGATTGAAGAGCAGATTGCTAGAAGTAGCGTAGCAATCAGAAGGTTTAGCAGATCGTTCCTGCATTCTTCGAGAATGCTAAACAAAAAGGATATCTAACAATGATCTTTAATATTACCGTTCTGACAAAAGTACAGCAAAAAGTCAAAAGCTTTCCTGAAATAGGTCGAAAAGTACTGTACGACGCCGGAAAGGACGGAAAAAGTCGAGCTCTTTTTAGACGAAGAAGTTGTTGTGTCTAATGGGTCTGGAGATTCAAAGTTTGAATCTCCAGATATAAAAGAAGAAGTCCAAACAGAGAGACGATTACTGCTTCAATTACTCACGAACTAAGGAACCTCAACCACATCTTATAAAGCATTTACAGTGAGATTCCTATGACAAAACGAAAAGTGAGATAGTAGTCAGTTGAGAGCACGAGACTTAAAGCATTCAATGCTCTCAACAACCATAGTGTCCCCCACTTAAAGATCTGACATTACATTCAATAGATTCCTAGACTTTGCTCAAGAATCTTCAGTCATTGGGATACCTTCCATGATAGATTTATATACTGAAAACATTATGATTGGTATATTATGTACAAGGTTGATTGGTTAATATACTGGGAATCATAAATGTTGTATGTTCATCTCCTGTCTGAATTAACAAACATGTGTCGCAAACGCAATTATCCTCTTATCTCGTCGATAGGAAGATCATACGGTGTGCAGTAGATCACGGAAGATCGTATGGATCGTTTGACCTAGTGAGAATAAATAGTTATCACAGCTGAGACAGTGTCAGGATAAACTGTTGGTGTAGGCTTCAGCAGACGCAGTAATAAGCATCTTATCTTGGATGGCTTGGTATGCTAGTGTGGGGCACACCTTGATAAGGACCTAAGTCGAGATCGATTCTTTTATCTGATAATAAAAGAATCTATATCTCTATGGCTTGATGATATCCTAAGCCAATATGAAGGTAAAGAAGTATATGCAGATTGTGTATCACTTTGAGTTGCTGTGAAAGACTCTGGTTGAGCTTGTATATCTGTATCTTGGGTAATAGTAGTTCGTTTATGACTGTCTGGTACTGGAACTAGGTAACCACATCCAGTATAGGATGGTGACATTCAATTGGTATAAGAGCCAGGTTCATTAATTGGCTCTATCGGAAAAAATAATATTGCCTATAATTTGCATGATAATTATTATTGATTGAATTCTATGAATGGTTTTTGGATTGTATGATTATGTTTTTCGTCCTCGTGGTTCTCGTGTTAATCGGCCCTTTTATAAGGATTCATTTTTCACCCACGAGATTAATATGTGGTTAGATTTAGATTTTTAAATTGTAATTAGGTTTATTCAATGAAATCTTTTATTTAAAATTAAATCTGTAAAATGGAGAACGAAAAACACGAAAACGATGGACAGCGCGATATCGCACGACGGCGTTGGCACGGCAACGCGCCATGCACGACATCGCACGACAGAGAGAGGCGCGCGCAAGGGCCACGACCGCGGCGGTGCTGCGTGTGAAACCCTAGGGTTTCCACGCGCGCACACGCGCGTGCACATGGGGAGGGTTGTGCAGCCACACCCAGCTAGGCGGAGGCACGGCGGCCCTTGGCTGGCGACGTGGGGATGGGGTAGGAGGCCGCGACGGCGGCGTGCAGCGGCCAGGGCACGAGGCGCGCGCGTGCGGCAGACCTGCGCAGCCCCACGCACAGCACCGGCGGCGCTCTCCCCTCCCTTTGGTCAGCGTCGGCAGAGCGCAGCTGGTGGGGCGATGGCTCGGCGGTCGGGGGTCGCGAGCTGGGAACGGCGGTGGAGATTGGATGCACGAATCAAGGGGCGGCAAACCCTAGGGTTTGCGCGCGGTTCGTGCGAACCTCCAGTCTCGTTTCTTGTGCGATTCTAATAAGTCACGGAGGCCGACGGTGGAGAAGATGGTACACAGCAGTTCGGACAACAGTTGGGGCAAGCTGGGGCAGCGGCATGCAAAACGGGCAATGGCCAAAGGAGGCGGAATTGTGGGCTGCAACCATGCACATACGTGCATGGCTGATGCGCGTTCCGAGAGCCCTTGCGGCGGCAGCAAGTCGCCGGCGGCGGTGGTTCGCCGGTGGTGGCTCGTCGGACCAAGTTCTTGCGGGCTATTGGGCTTACAATGTGTGCCTAGGCTTGCGATTTGGTTAACTAGCCCAGTTGGCCAATTTTCTGATGGATCCAATCTTGGAGGCCCATTTTTCAAAAAATAAATTAGATCACAGTCCAAGTAGTGGGAGCCCAGTTTGAAGATCTGTGAAATAATTCCAAATTGTAATAGATAGAATTATTTTTTAATTTTGTATCATGAGGCCACGAGGACATTTTTTATTTGTTTTATTATATGTCTTCGCATGATATATGTGTTTACATTAATTGCGCAGCATATGAGCATGTTGTAGATAATAGGAGCACGTTTATTGCTTTTATTTACAGCTTTGAAGCATGCTATGTTATTTATATTATGTATTTAATTATAACTATAAATTCGGGGTTCATGCTATGCATGATAGGATTTTAGCAATGTTATAATTATGGCTACATAAAATATCTGTGCAATTGAACCTTATGAATTAAAAATTACTAAGCTCATAAATTAATAAGACCTCCACAAAGCGATCCTTTATTGGAAGTGGGTAATTTATTAGGTAAACGTCTACATGTGTAGCTTGTTTAATTTATTATTCATAAGTTCTAATAGATAGGATTTCTTAAAATAAACATTTATTTCATGTGAGAAGTGGGAGTTCATGCGTAAACGTCTACATGTGTAGCTTGCGTATTGAATTTTCATAAGTTCTCTAGGGATTGAATTAACTTTATTATAGGGATCGGGTGTATTCTAGTAGATCCTTATATGGGAGGGTTGGCTTTGGTGGTAAGCTAGCTTAGATGTTATCCAGAGTATAACTCATTTGTGATGTCCCTGCTCAGTAGGATAATATGGTCTTATGTTAGTCTCCAATTATTAATTCCATTTGTCTAAGGAACCCGGGCATGGATTGGAATTAAAGGACTGGAATTGAAAGATGCAGTCTGGTTAAGTGTTTTTTTGTAAACGTCCACATGTGTGGCTTGCAATAGTAATACTTAGGGAAATTGGAGGAAACATTAATATTGTTTTATCATAAGGTTTCAATATTTAATTGTTTCAATTGTTTGGACTATGTTTTAATTTCTGCTTTAATTTATTGTTTTCAGACATGTCTTTACCAAATGTGATCAATATCTTAGCACAAAACCAATTAATCGGTCCCAATTTCCAAGAATGGAAACGCAACTTGGATTACATCCTTGTCGCAGAGGAACACAAGTTTTTCCTTGATAAGCCTCGTCCGGCTGCTCCCACTAATGCATCGACTGATGAGGAAAGGAGCTACTATAACAAGTGGCTCATGTCAAACAATATAGTGAAATGCTATATAATGACCACTATGTCCAAAGTACTGGCACAACAGCATCATTCATATGATAACGCTAATGATATAATGGACATCCTCACAGCGACCTATGATGAGTCAGATCGAGCAGTCAGATTCAATATCATGATGGAAATCGTGGGAAAGAAAATGGCAGAAGGTAGATCGGTCAGAGAGCACGTGGTCGGCATGACTCACCTTATGGATGAGCTCACACTGCATGGAGGTGGTATCGATGCGGAAGCGCAGGTCGATATCATCCTTAACTCTCTGCCAAAGTCCTTTGAGAACTTTAGACTAAATGTTGTCATGAAAAAAAAAGAGTACACTCTTAATGAGTTACTCAATGATTTGATGGCAGCGGAGTCAGTGATGCTTCCAGAAAAGGTTGCTTTGGCTACTTCAGGAAACCGTCCTTTTGCGCTGGTTGGCAAGAGGCTCAAAGGAATGTTTAAGAAGAAAGCCAAAGGTACAACTTCTGTGAAGAAGTCAAAAAATACACCGGGCGTGCCTGGAAAAAGGGACAAGTGTTTCAGATGTGGCAAGGCTGGTCACTGGAAGAAAGATTGTCAAGTCAGAATGACTGGACAAGGTGCGTCATGTGCATTTATAACGGAAACATGTTTAGCATCAATTTCTACCCATTCTTGGGTAGTGGATACTGGAGCTACTGATAATGTTTGTTATACTTTGCAGGGGTTCAAGCCAACAAGGCAACTGAAGCATGGCGAGATTACCATCTCAATGGGCAGTGGAGAGCGAGTCTCAACAGTAGCCATTGGAGATTTTACTTTATGCTTTGAAAACAATGTTTTAATTTTGAGAGATGTTTTATATGTGCCGGTTTTTCGGCGGTACTTAATTTCAGTTTCCAAGTTATTTAGTGATGGATATACAATTATTTTTTATAGTGGAGTTTCTATCATTGGTAATAACGGTGTTATGTGTCATAGCAAACTTATTGACTCTCTCTATTGTAGGGTTTGAGTCTACGATGGACAACATGAGTTGCCATGAATGAATTCTCGCCAAGGATCGTTCTTAGAATATCAGGAATAAATTTCAATTAAATAAACCATGCGAACCTATGCATGCTCCTACAAAATTAATTGCAGAGGATGGAATTTAGGAATACCTGATCTTCAACGTTTGATCTACATATCTAGATCGGAGAATAAAACGATGAAGTAAATCAGGATCTGAATCAGAACAATGGCGGTGGACAGTTGTTCCTACAGATCTGATCTTCTGATTTGTTCCCTTGCTCCTTGGAAATCTGGTGAGGATTATCCACCAAGTTGGATCCGAGATCTGGAGAAATCGATCAGTCTCTCCCTCCGGATCAGTCGTCGCCGTTCTCTCTCAAGTTTTTCAATATACTGAAATCTCATGATGATCTGATAGAGAGAAGGCCTATATATAGTGTTAGGGTTTTGAGAAACCCTAACCCTAATGGGCTTGAGCAGTTCATGGGCCAGACCAGTGACCAGATGCAAATAATAAAGTGGGCCCTCTTTATTAATTAATTCTTCCTTGTTCAACCCAGAACATAATTAATTAATAAAACATTGTTTTAACCTTCACCACGGTAACAATGTTGACTCGCCCCTTTATTACCATGTTATTAGGAACGGGTTGCACCAAACTAACTTGATCAACATATTTAAGGTTTTAGACATTCATTAATTAATTTGGCTTATGACAATCAGCCACAATTAATTAATCTCTTATTTCCTGAGTAATACCACTCACTCCTTTTCACTTATGCCCGAATTAGATAATTCAACCTACAGGGTTTAGCATAATGAACCTTGTGAGCTCCTCAGGGAATGCCACCATCCTGAAACGAATATGCTTACCTAAACGTCCAGCCTAAGCAGGCCACACACAAATTGCCAACACCCAAAATACGGGTATAAGAGTACATGTAAGACTCGTCACCACTGTAAATCAAAGTGTGGTCAATCTGTGTGTGCCCCTTATCCTTTAGTTAGGTTTAAGATCATAGGAAGTATGTTAGGGATCTGGCTCATTCATATGTCAATGAGAATGACACATCCCACTGTTGATCCCATCAATACATAACCATGTACCGACACATCAAGTAGCTAGGATACGCTCACTTATGAACCAATGTGCCGCAGCTTAGACCGACATCCTATCTAGGGACTGTCTCAGTTGTGATACTGTTTATATCTCGCTAGGTCAAACGACTCATATGATCCTCTGTGATCTCCTACACACCATATGGTCGTCCCTATAGGCGAGATAATAGGATATTGTGGTTCGTTGTATGTTTGTTTCATCAGACAGCGAGCATCGTTGTAGCAACACATATATGAAGACTAGTGTACAAAACACTTAATCATATATGCTTTCAGTATACAATCCCAACAATCTCACACTTATTCTTAAAGTATAATACCATTGTTTTATCAAAGTATTAATTGTGTCTATACTGTCAATCACTCCTACTGCATTCACGTCACCTCTTGTCACGATTTCTCGTATGATGTGATACCACACATCCTATGTGTTTCACCACCTTGTGAGTCTTGGGTTCCCTTGAGTTTGTCATTGCACCAACATGATCAGAATTCCATGTGATATTATTAGGCAAACTCAGAACACACACCTCAAGAGGATAACACCGGAGTTATACAGCTTCTTGCGAAGCTAATGAAGCTATCAAAAACTCAGCCTTAATACCGGAATCCGCAACACACTTTTGTGTTAGATTCCTATAACTCCTCCTCCAAGGACAACACATAGTTAGAGGTCGATTTCCTTTCCTTATGATCCTCCTGGATATCCGATGCCATTCAACTCACAAGGCTCATTCATTAACCAATGTACCTATCCATAGTTGAACTGATATCTGTTTAGCATGCTTATAGCATTACAGATATCTAACTTCGTTCATTTACAATTTAGAAAGATAACAATCTTTCTTTCTATAAATGACTCACCACAAAATCAATTTAAGCGACTTGAGATACCTGAACATCCCTTTCTTGTGGCAGCACAAGACTTTAATTCAAAAGATGTTCCAAAATCTCATAAGTCCTACTTCTGAAATTGTTCGGATAACCATCTCTTTATGCCTCATAATATCTCCACTCCGTTTCTGAATGTGAAAATACCATCTACATAATGTGCAAGGAAAAACACGCTTCCTCTGACACATAACTGGTACATGAAACTATCATTCTCGATAGACAATATCGAAATGTCTGTTACATGATCTTGAAGCTTCTTTAAGTTCATACTTGAACTACCTTGGCTTCCAGACATGATTCTTTTCACTTTACTGCACATAACTTATCTGGTTGTTGCACACAGATGTCGTCACCTTTTATCAAGGTACCCGTTTATAAAATTTGGATGACGTCATCTATCTTCCAGATAGTTAGATTCATATGTGCTGTTATGGTTAAAAGAATTTGAATGGGTTGAATAGTTGCAACCAATGAGAAAGTCTTGTTGTGAAACATACCTTGCTCACTAACCTAGACTCTCGAATATACTAGGTTACCATTCGAGTATTATTCTTGTATATCAATGAGTTGCCTATAGCTGGAAAGTTATTTGGCAATCACTGATCCTGATATACAATCATAACCTTTACTGATTCATTTCTGAATTCATGACTTGATGTCATTAAACTGCATTTTTTGTCTTAACAGCTTCGTTGCGCTTTAAGGGATAAGTACGATGTTGTTCGTTAAGCTGGGAACAAGTCCAGAGATTGTTTCCACGAACTAGTACCATTAAGCCTGTTAAGGCAACCTCCCACTGCAATGATGCTCCTTTTACGTTGTCAGTTTATGGTGCATTAATTTGTGGTTTACTACCTTACAGAGGTGACCGTGCAATTGGTACCATACCTTCCAAGGTATGCTCAATATGCCACGAGGTATCTTCTGATGGATTTGAATTGTCTTCTCTAAAACGTTAGAGAACAATCTCACATTTGAATTCATGGTTTCATCCTATACAACTTGCTTGTATCTAGGATATACAAAGCAACCAATTTTTTTGTTTACCTGTAATGGCCCAAAAAGCAGTACTAGCTTAAACCTTTCTTCCAAACAATCAGTTTCCTATATCAGCTTAACAGCCGAATTACCCATCTTTACCCTTTTGACAGAGTCAAGGTCTGCTAGGTTATTTGGAATTGATTTAGAAGGCACTAGATTAAGCAAACACACAACTGCTTTTGGCGTTGTTCCCAAAACAAAAATTTGGCAAAGCTGGCATAACTTATAAACTTTTAAAGAATCTTATTTCATTTTACCTACACTATCCCAATCGAGGAATAATAGGTGTAGTTAACTGGGATGCAACCCCTTTGCTCTGCCAGATACTGAAAAAACCTATCACTTAAGATACACCATTATGAATGAACCATAATGTTTTTACGGTCTTGTTTAACTTATTCTCTACCTTAGTCTTGAACGCTCTTGATTAAAGCAAGAGGCTAAGACTTGTAGTGAACTAGATAAACATATCCAAATCTTAAATGATTACAGTATCAATGTCTGTTAAGGAAACTACGGAAGTAGACTCAAACCAGCAAACCAGAGCAAGCATGAAATAACCTATAGAGATACAATCACCTATTAAAAGGCCTAGTTACCATCTTATACCTCTAAGTAGTTGTCATAAATACCATTCTTAGGAATACCTGGATTGAATCCATAATACCATGAATTAGTTAAAACTACTTAGACTGATGCGACATATATCTATAGAGATTCTTTCAAATAATACCTTAGAACACTGATAGTTTATGTAATCAAGTAATGAAGAGATAAACATCCATAATAGAAAACAATGTTATTCATCATGATAGAAAAACTCTATCGAATAATTGATGATCCACAACAATAGATGAAAAATATTGTTTCTCAAAACAACATCTCTTCAGAAACTTGAATTAAAAATTGAGTTTTTAACATAAAGTAAAGTAAAATCTCCATCAGCTGAAGTAGCAACTTCCAGCATCAATCTTGGAGATGCTAACCCCGCCATCTTCAAGCTTTAAGATTGATTCCCTGCAAAGTGTAGCAAACACGATTAGTGACCTCAGTTACCACTACCCACTAGGGAGTAGAAAACCGATACTAAACAAGTTTCAACAAGCAATGCAAAAAATGACGTACCTTGTCCCTTAGTTACCAAACTTGGACAATTTACTTTCTAGTGACCCTTCATGCCACACTTGAAATATTTGTCCTTCTTGTTATCTTTCTTTCCTTTACCATTCTTCTTCTTCATGTCATTATGACGTGATTTTGAAGAACTTTTAGCAAGAGATCTGGAATGAACTAATAAGGCAAGACTGCTCCCACTGCTTCCTTCATTCCTCTTTTCTTTGACATCACTCTTTCGACTCGGAAGCAAATCAGAGTGACTCACAGAAAAAACTGAAGAAGCTTCTGTTGATACATGATACTTGACCAGACAGTGAACAGTATACTCACTCTTGTTTTTCTCAACAGAAATTCTAAAGTCATCAAATGACTTCGGTAACGTGTTGAGTATCAAGTCAATTTTCACATCATTTTCAATTTGACCACCCATTAATGTGTACTCACCTATGAGCTGGATGAGTGATTCCACATGTTCACGTACCGAACAGTTCTAACCCATTTTATGTCCATCGAGTCCGCCATATGCTACATCAAGACGTCGCATAATGTTACGTGCAAGCCATACATCACTATAACGAGGACGCAGTGCATCAGACATACCAGCCAAGATATATTATCTGGCCATGCATTCGACCACATCCACATGTGATACTGTGCATGCTCCTCATCGGAAGATGTATCAGTCGGACAGGGAGTTTGCAGAACAAACAAATGTCCAAATGAATCCAAGAGCTTGACAATGTCACTTTTCCATCCATGAAAATTCGGACCAGTCAAGGAATTGTGTACGATTGAATTGATGAGCGATGCAATAATAGACATATCTGAAAACAAATAAGCGAATTAAAGTAAGCACATACTACGAACAATTGAAACAAATATGCATAGAACCTTTAGATAAAACAATGAAATTTGCTTCCTCCAATTGCCCAAGCTAATTGTTGGGAAATTATTCCTAAAATCTCCCTTAGGATTTATTTGTAAAAGGTTTTGTTGAATCAAACCTTAGCATTTGGTCGATCATTTGCTGAACTATAGATAAGTCTAGCATATCATGTAATGTCCTGTATAGGTCATCTATTGAGTTGTTATAGACTAGCAGACATCGAAGGAAACCGTTTGCTAGAAGACATGCGCTATTCCTAGCAGACATCGAAGGAAAGCGTTTGCTAGAAGACCTGCGCTATTCCTAGCAGACATCGAAGGAAAGCATTTGCTAGAAGACTTACGCAATTCCTAGCAGATACCGAAGGACAGCGTCTGCTAGAAGACATGTGTTAGCAGAATGCTTAGGTTTTAGCATTTGCTAATAAATCCTGAAGGATACTAGCAGAATAGAAGTCAAAGGTTTGAGTGTCAACGGAAATATTCAGCAAATCAAGACAAATAGCATAGCAGAATGTCAAAGGCTGAAGCCTTACTGCCGTTCTGACAAAAAGTACACACAAAGGACGAGACTTTCCCGAAGAAGCACGGAAAGTACAGATCGATAACAAAAAGCGACTGAACAAATCTTATCACTCTCGGACAAAAGAGACATTGTGTCTAACGGATATGGAGATTCAATATTTGAATCTCCACCTATAAAAGGAAGGTCCAAAAGAGAGAATCCGAGCTGCTTTTCTCACTTCAGACATTCACGAACACTCAAGCAAAAGATTTCTTTGACAAAGTGAACAAAGAAAAAGTAGTCAGTTGAGAGCCTTGTGAAAGAATATTAAAAGCTCTCAACAACCAGAAGTGTCGCTCATTTGATTTACTGACACTCCATTGAAGATATTCTTGATTGCATTCAAGAATTCTCAATCATTGGGATTCCTTTCTTTTCAGAAAGAATGTAACAGTCGAACAACTGAAATGGTCTAGACTCAGACGGGCACTTAGCCGTATTCAAGAAAAGTCAGGAAGTGACTATAAAACTTCTAAATCAGGCAAGGCAGGAGTTTCGAAGGTGTGCCCTTGACCCAGCCGAACCAACATCTGAGGAGTTCAGGTTATCGGAGGATAGCTGTCAAGTAGCCAGGCCGAAAGCTCACTGCCTACTTAACCGTAAAAGGCGAATCCTTGTAATCTGTATACTTACTTAGTGAATTCTTAGCGTATCGGCTAAGGAGTGGACGTAGATCTTGTTGGATCGAACCACTATAAATATTGTGTTCTTTTACCGTTACATTGCTCATAAGATTTGAAACCTAGAAATCACATTGCTAGTGTATAACTGTGAAGAAACTTAATTTATCTCCGAGCTTAACTAACCTTGAAAGGTAAAACATAAAGTGTAAGTGACGATTTATTATTCCGCTGCATTTTGTGAGTTTATCTAACACGACGACTCTGAAAATTAAGGACCAACAAGTGGTATCAGAGCAAGAGGTTGAAAAACCGACTGCTTCTGAGTCGCTTAAGACCAGATCTGTACTTTCCTTGCATTTTTACTTGTTTCTCTGTGTTTCGCTTGTCTAGCTCAGGAGACAAAATGTTGAACCATTCGCTTGGGAAGTATGATAGAGAGAACTTTACCTCATGGAAAAAGCTTGCGCTCATACAACTTCAGAGCATACATCCTGAGATGGCGGATGTACTGGTAAGAGGTCCTATTAAAATCATGAAAGCTAACACCTTTATAGGACATGATGTTGCTGAAGATGCTGCTGATGGAGAACCAAGGGCTCCAAGACCCCCGAGACCTGATATGGTCCCAAAACCTTTTGAGGAATACACTAGCGAGGATAAAAAGAGAGCTCAACTAGAGCACGTGGCAAAGAAACTAATCCTGGATTCCCTACCAAAGCTGATGAAAGAAAAAGCGCTTGACTTTGACACCGCTAAGGAAATGTGGGAATAAGTGTGCAATTCTTCTCAGGAGACAGATCAGATGAAACGCAACAAACTGCAGGTAGCTGTAGATAAATATGAATCTTTTTCAATGCTTGCAGGAGAATCCATACAAGCTATGGAAGAGCGTTTCAACACGATTATTGGGGAACTCAACAACCTTGGAAAGAAATATGATAATGGAGAAATGAATCACAAGATCATCTCCAAGCTGTATTCCAGAGATGACTGGTTTGTTAAAATGACTAGTCTGAGTGAAAAAGACCTCAACAACATGACTACTTCTGAGGTATTCGCTCAACTTAAATCACATGAGTTTATAATACAACAGTAAAAAAGGAATGAAGCAGCCATAGCTCAAGCATCATCTACATCCGCTGCTGGCTCTGAGGATATAGCATATTTTGCTAAAAAAGATTTCAATAAGTTCAAGTTGAAAAAGCCCTACCACAATCAAGAAAGATCCACTCCAGCAACACCAACTAAGGAGGTGCCGACAACCTCGAGCCCTCAGCCTGTCGATATAAAGATGAACGAGCTGGAAGAACAAATGAAAAGGCTTCAGAAGTTGCTGATGGAAGCTAAGTCCGACAAAGAAACCAAGGATGCTCAGTCGTCATCCTCATTTTCCCGCTCAGCAGAGCGAAAGGTTAGGACTTGCTTCGAATGTGGTTCTCCTGACCACTTGAAGCATGATTGTCCGAAAGTTAGCAAGGAAGAGAGAGAACGACTAAAGGAAAGATTTGAAAGACGTGCTGTTAAAGCAGTCAAAAGGGCGCTCCTAACAAAAACAGAAGCACAGGACATCCCTGAAAATGATGAAGAATATTATCTCTCTTCTGAGGAAGACGATGAGGAAGCCATGCTCGTTCTAATGGCAAATATTGAGGATGATCAGTTTGCTGATGCAGAGGAGAACCAGGATGCTGAAATGGCTCTAGCAGCCAAAGACAACGAGGTAATTTCAGTAAGCATTCCTAGTTTCGCATTCATAGAAGAGTCAGAGGAATTCACCTTAGATTCTGAGGAAGACTATCTCACGAAGCTAAATGTAGAATTCTAAAAAATGTATGAAATTATAAATGCAATTGTTGGGGAAAACGCTTCACTGAAACTCAAAATTACGGATTTGACCGAGGAAGTCGGAAGACTGAGGTCTGAAAGTGAAGATTTTTCAAAGCTTAAGGTAAAATTCTCTGAATTATTGACAAATTTTCATAATCTTGAAAAGGAGAACCTTACTCTGAAAAATAGACCCCAAGAAAGATGCATTTGCAATTACACATCCAGCAAGGCAGTACTCAATGCCATTGTTAGCCAACAGAGAAATCACAATGATCGCTCTGGTTTAGGCCTTGGATATTCGATTAGAGCAACCACATCTAAGGAGAAACCAATTCAATTCGTTTCTGCTGGATTGATAAACGCTGAAAAGGAGAAAGGACTTGTTATTGCTAAATCATCTACTGCTGAGCAAAAGAATGAACGTTCACAGAATACGCCTGCGAATCTCAGCAGAGGTCTCCGGCAGAGGCTGCTAAGTATCCGTCTGCTAGACCTTAGCAGAAGCCTAAGTCAGAATCTGCTAAGCATACTACTCATGGACCTCAGCAGAGGAACTTAAGAGTGAATGCTATGTACAAATCTGCTAAGCCTCAGCCGAGGAACAACAGAACAAACACTAAGTATATGTCAGCTGAACCTCAGCGAAATTCAAGAGCATATACTAGTTCGTATTCAGCAAAACCAAGGTATGCTGAGCGTTATGTTCCAAACGCGAGGACAGCTAAACCTACCTTTCACCACAGAATAGAATATCGATATAATACTAAAAGGTCGATATATCATGAAAACGCACTACATAGGAGGAACACCTATGTAAGACCCGAGCCAAATTCATTCATATTTTCAAAGGAAAGGAAGGTCAAACACACTACCACACCAAGTTATAAACATGTCAAACATGTTAAGCCAAAGATTGAAGCAAGGGTAAATAGTGAAATCAAGAAGAAAATCTTGAAAGTCACTAAAATGTGGGTTCCAAAAGGAACAATGATCACCGCTAATCCTGCAGGACCCGACGCTAAACGGGTACCTAAATCAATTTAATCACTTGTGTTGCAGGAACAGGGTCCAAAAGCTCATACTACTTCGAGTATATCAAACGAGTGGATCCTTGATAGCGGATGTTCAGCGCACATGACAGGAAATGAGAATCTGTTCTCCGACTTACAAAAATTTCTACATGGGTCAAGAGTCAAATTTGGAGATAATGGCGAAGGCAAAGTTGTGGGAAGAGGATGCATAGAAAGCAATGGGCTAAGAATAGTCAATGTAGCCCTTGTCTCCAACCTCAAACACAATCTGCTAAGCATTAGCTAACTCTGCGAAAATGGGTACACTGTCTCATTTGTCAATACAGGTTGTACTATTGCTGACTATGTTACAAGGGAAGTAAAACTTCGAGGCATCCGCAAGGGTGGTCTATATGTTGTTGACTGGGAAAGTGGACAGCAACATTCATGCTTCCTGACCCTGAACAAAGAAGAAACAACATGGCTATGGCACAAGAGGTTCAATCATTTGAATTTCAAAACTATTAATCACCTTGCCAAAAATAAGCTTGTTATAGGTCTGCCCAATGAGACTTTCCACAAGGAAGGAATATGCAAAGCATGCCAACAAGGGAAGCAGACCAAATCATCCTTTAAGTCAAATCCTGAAAAAGAAACATCACAAAGGATCTTAGAATTACATCATATGGATCTCTTCGGTCCAGTCACTCCACCCACTGTAAGTAAACGTCTATACACACTTGTGGTGGTTGATGATTTTTCCAGGTATACATGGGTACGACTCTTAAAGACCAAGGATGAGGTGAAACTTATCCTACCGGAGCTGATTCTCAAGGAGCAGAATAGTAAAGAAGTTAATGTAAAGAGAATTCGCTCTGACAATGGAACAGAGTTCTGTAATGGAGTACTAATGGATTTCTGTGCTGAAGCTGGAATATCACACGAAAGATCCACAGCTAGAACTCCTCAGCAGAATGGCCTAGTAGAAAGAATGAATCGGACGTTGAAGGAAGTCGTTCGTTCAATGTTAGCTGATTCCAAACTACCTGCTAAGTACTGGGGGGAAGCATTCATGACGGCATGTTATACACAGAATAGGAGTGCTATCAATGGCAGATTTAATCAAACTCCCTACGAAGTGTACAATGGTCGTAAGCCCTCTATAACTCATCTCCGTGCATTCGGTTCCACATGTTATATTCATAATAACGGAAAATCTAAACTCAATACTTTCTCACCTAAGTCAGATGAGGGTGTACTTCTTGGTTATGGACACCCCACTCACAAAGGTTATAGAGTATTGAACAAGACTACCGGTATTGTGGAAATAACATGCAATATTATTTTTGATGAGTCTACTTTAGTGCGCAGAGAAAACAAAAGCAAAGAGGATAGCAATCATGAGACTGATGATGTCAATAATCATACATTTTTAAATTCTTTTGAGAATATGCGTATTGATCCGACTAAGTCTATGAATGACTGCAATCCAAACCAGACGCACTCAGCGGGGGACCAAACTGCTGACCAGGCCGGTGATGCAAGTGATCATGCTGAGGCCACACCTACCAACATTCTTGTTGACTCAGACATTCTAGAGATGCTTAATGAAGATGAAGAGGAGACAGCTAGGGATGTTCCTTTAGGGGAAGGGATACCTACTATTGAAGATCTTGGCAGAGGCACTGCTGGGTTTCCAGCTGCTGAAAGAGTTGCTGAGGAGAACTTCGTCCCAGGAAATCAGGCCGCAGTTATTCCAGTTGAAGCCAATCCAGATGCTGAGCACCAGGAGGGTGCTATGGAGAACAATGTACAAGATAATGGTCACGCAGGGGAAGGAAATGTGGCCAGACCAATCAGACCAATGATCACTGTAATTTCTACAGATTAATTATAGAAATAGTGGCAAATAAATTTGTAAACCCTAAGGTTATCGATCCAGGGGAATGAAATAACGAAAAAATCCTAAATACTAAATCAGACGTTCTTGAAAATATTGATTAGGAAAATCGGATAAAATGTTTTGTTGTTTTGGAAATCGCAGTACTTGCTAATGAAAATTAAACAGGAAATTAAAAGACTTTTGAATTCAAATAAGAGAAGCACAGATTCCAGGGATATCTACCTATCAAGTATAACATTTATGAATAAATTGATTAATTCCCAATTTTAATTCCTCTTCGTAGTGAAACATCAGAAAAATATTACGAACTTCTTTGTCTGACAATTCGTAAAGTAGATTAATTAATTACCTATCTCCGTTCGGTCTCAAGATAAATTAACTAACTCCAAAAGATCTACAGATTTATTCCTACAATTAATCTCCTTCAGTTACGACAAGAAATCAAATTATATTGTGAAAATCTCTTTCGATTGAAAACTATTACAGTTACGTCTCAAGTAATCAACTAGATAATCCTAATATGTGATCAGCAAATCAAGATTATGAATAAGCACAGATTTCACAAACTACGAAGGGAAAGGGAAAATAATTCAATCAATCAAAACATGTATACATTGATAATTCGAAACCCTAGAATCTGAGAAAGGATTTAGTTACACATATTCAAGGTAATATTCATCATAGAAAGATAAAACCTGAATTGCATAAAAACTTGGGTCTGAATGTCTTCCCACAAAAATATGTCTTCAAACATCAATTCTAAAACTCTTGGAATCTCTCAAAATCTGAAATCTGTAATGTGTTATGTTAAAAACTCGACTTTCTAGGTTATTTATAGAGGTGGATATGTATCCTATCAAATCTGGGGCTAAAGATATGAAAAATCTCGTTTTTCCTCGAATTCCCGCGCCAACAGATAGGCCTTCGTCGATCGTGGGAGGTGTCCTGTCGATCGATGAAGCTTTCTATCTTCGTCGATCGATGAGACAGGTCCGTCTGTCGACGCAGCTTCTCGCCCCTCCTGCGCGGTCTCACGGTTTTGGCCATAACTTTCTCTCCCGAACTCCGATTGTCCCGATTCCAGTTGTGTTGGAAAGCTAACTCAAATATCTTTCAAATGCTATGCTCCATTAGCTCAGATTCCAACGGTGGAAGAAGTTGTGACTATTTCTTTGAACATCTACTGCTCTTGGAATGGGTTTCCATTGAATTTAGGCCTAAAACCCTGCATAAACACCAAAACGCGCATAATACCACCTAATATAGACTCATGCACATAATATATATATAAACTCAATAAAACTACATAAAATAGTATAAAAATAATATAGATAAGTGAGTCAAATAACGAGCTTATCAACCAACATGGTTGCGCGCCCATCCTCTTGAAGATATCATAGGAGATGTCAATGATCCCTTAATGACGAGACAAGGGAACGCTATGCTGGCTTGTTATATCTCCAGCGAAAAACCCAAAAAGGTCGAAGAGGCTCTACTAGATCCGGATTGGGTGAACGCAATGCATGAAGAACTTGCAGAATTCACACGGAACAATGTGTGGGAGCTGGTAGACAGACCTGAACATCAAAGTGTTATAGGCACTAAATGGGTGTTCAAAAACAATAAGGATGAGTCTGGTTTAGTTGTCAGAAATAAGGCGAGACTCGTAGCTAAAGGCTACAGGCAATGCGAAGGGATAGATTATGACGAGACATTTTCTCTAGTAGCCAGACTTGAAGCAATCCGTTTATTCCTTGCGTACGCTGCTTATTAGGAGTTTGACGTGATGCAAATGGACGTAAAGAGTGCCTTTTTAAATGGTGAACTGAAGGAGGAAGTCTATGTCGAGCAACCTACAGGGTTCGAGCATGGTAATCAAGTGTACAGACTCAAGAAGGCTCTCTATGGATTAAAACAAGCACCAAGAGCTTGGTATGGAACTCTATCCAAATTTTTGCTGAAGAATGGCTTTCAGAAAGGGAGGATTGATCAGACTCTCTTTCGCATTGAAGATGAAGGAAGTATTTTGCTGGTGCAAATATATGTCGATGATATCATTTTTGGCTCTAAGAATCAAGGATTATGTGATAAATTCTCAAAGCTAATGACCAGCAATTTCCAAATGAGTATGATGGGAAAGATGTCTTATTTTCTTGGGTTGCAAGTTCAACAATCCAACGAAGGAGTTTTCATCCATCAAAAGAAGTATACACGCGATTTGATTGCTAAATATTGTCCTGAAAAGACGAAGAGTCTAAGGATCCCTATAAGCACGACGTGTATTGCTGCACTCGAGAAGGAAGGAGTGATCGCTGCTATTTCTAACAGATTAATTATAATAACAGTGGCAAATAAATTTGTAAACCTTAAGGTTATCGATCCAGGGGAATTGTGTGGGGAAACTATCCTATATACTAGCTATGATCCTAAGATTCATTGTTTGAGACATCCAAAATCAGGGTTTTAACTTCGAAAATAAAGATAACAATACTTGAAAATTAAAGGAGTTTTGGAAAGCAAATTAAAGAACACAGATTCTAGGGAAGAACTCTTATTATGGAATCAATTAATTTAACAGGTGGAATACTGCAATGATGTTATATCTCCTTGTTTGGCAAATATAACCTAGATTACTAATTAGTGACTCATCTCCGCTCGGTCTCAAAGTACACCAAACTAGTCAATCCGATAAGCAAATCAGTTCAATTCCTACATCTAGTACATCTGTTTGGATAGTGTAGATCGTATCATGTATTCCTATTCCCACTATTAATATTCACCTCTCGGTCCTTCTATCAATAGCTAGACATCTAAATTAATCGTCACCTCTCGGTCCTTGAATTAATCTAGAATTGAAAATAAACACAGGAATCATGTACCTAATTAATTAATCCTAACATGCATCCATAATAATATCAACCCCTAGAACCCGCTAGGGTTTCTAGCCACTCATCGTAGATAGAAATCCAAAATAAAACATATTAAATTGCATAAACATAAAGAACTTACAAGAAAATAAAAGGGTTTCGTGTTTCCCAAGTCTTCAAACTCTAAAAACTCTAAAATATGATTGTATATGATAATTGGTACTCAAAAATCGAATTTAATAGGTATTTATAGTGGTGGATGTGTATCCTATCAAATCTAGGGCTAAAGATATGAAAAAATCTGAATTTAATCAGATTTTTGCTCCAGCAGAGAACCTCGCGTCGACCGCTTCTGATTCACGTCGATCGACGAGCCTCCTTGGTCTTCATCGATCGATGCCAGTTGGCATCTGTCGACGCAGCTTTTCGCCCTCCTGCGCGGTCTCACGGTTTTGGCCATAACTTTCTCTCCCGAACTCCGATTGACCCGATTCCAGTTGCATTGGAGAGCTAACTCAAAGCATCATCCATTTCATTGTGCCAATAGCTCGAATTACTCTTGTGGACGAAATCGTCACTGCTACTCTTACACGTCACTGCTTCCGGAACGGATTCCTCGTGAATTTAGGCCTAAAACCCTACAAAAACACCAAAACGCGCATATTACCACCTAATATAGACTCATGCACATAATATATATATAAACTCAATAAAACTACATAAAATAGTAGAAAATAATATAGATAAGCGAGTAAGATAATGAGCTTATCAAGGAGATGATGTGAATCCAACTCTCTACAGAGGCATTATTGGTTCGCTGCTATATCTCACGGCTAGCAGACCGAATATATCTTTCGCCGTCGGATTATGTGCTAGATTTCAAGCAAATTTAAAGAAGACTCACTTGGATACTGCTAAACGCATTGTGCGATATCTGAAGTGCACAGAGGGTCTGGGAATCTGGTATCCTAGAGCAGACAGTCTTGCACTAAGTGGATGTTCGGATTCTGATTTTGGAGGATGCAAGATTGACAGAAAAAGCACGAGCGATACGTGTCAATTTTTGGGACACAAATTAATTAGCTGGTTTAGCAAAAAGCAACATTCTGTTGCTACCTCTCTCACTGAAGCAGAATATGTGGCCGCTGCTAGCTGTTGTTCACAAATCTTATGGATAAGGCAACAATTACAAGACTATGGGATTTCTCCCGAGTGTGTGCCTATCTACTGCGACAACAATAGTGCCATGTGCATTACGAAGAATCCTGTTCATCATTCCAGGACAAAGCACATTGATATTCGACATCACTTCATTCGAGATCATCAGGAGAAGAAGGATATCGATGTTCGGTACATATGCACTGAAGATCAGATAGCAGACATTTTTACGAAGCCGCTAGCCGAATCAAGATTCAAGGAATTATGTATCAAATTGGGTCTTATGGAGTTGGATGGAACCTTGGATGAATGAAATGGTACTTTCATTCTTTCTGGAATTCTTATTTTTCCTAAAGATGTTGTGGATGCTGATTTTAAAGCGCTAATGGAATTATGTGACACTCATTGTTACTATTGCTTCGAGGAGAGATTGCTGAGCAGATATTTTTACATAGTCTGCTGATGAAATAAGCAGTAGCAGTTGATAAGTATCAACCATGGTTAACACATCATTATGAAGGGAAAAAGTTGTTAATTAATATTTAGCAACGACACTTCCTACATTCAACAACAACAAAAGGAAATTACAATTTATTCTATTGACGGATAAAAGTCAGAATCTAGGAGGCGAGAAGGTCCCTCTGCTAATTCTGGGAAAGTCTGCTCCAGCAACAAGCTCAACTGCATGCCATGAAGGAGAGGAACAGCTGGATACAACCGGACGCAATCTCGGACATCCTTGAACACGAGGCCAGCCCAATCAGCCTCGACAAGCTCTGCGTCCAAAGCCAACATGACTTTCCAGACTTCCTTGGTAAGGAAGATGTCGTTGGGATCTCCACCCAGGACCATGTTGTTGGCAACATGGAACAGCTCTCGATATGAGCACCTGAGACCGGTTACCGCAGGAGTTGGCGTGAACCTAAACCATGGAGAAAGGCGCCATTTCCTCCACGCAGTCCATTCTGATGCTGGCTCCATGGATCTGTATCCCATCACTGATACTGGACCTCGTGGAAGTCCAAAATCCTGAGAGAAGGACTGTCGTGACCATCGTATCAGCCTCCCTCGGAAGGCCCCGTATATGGCGTTGATGCGGCTAAAAGTTCAATCAAAATTAATCCTCTAACTACTCAAGAATAATATTTGTCAAATCCAGGTCCTTCCCCGCTTCGCCTGCTAGAATACCGAGATACTATAGCAAAGTCCTATAGCTAGGCATGATACAATCGTTGAGTAGTTTCTAACAATATAAGCATTCAATTTAAACCTATGCTAACAATATATGACAAACATTGAATTAAACAAACAATCATCAATTGATCAATACTTTCCCCAATCGGTAAACCAAAACAATCAAATTCTCAAATTAGGAAGATAGGATGTTGAGATGAGTGTAGATGCAATCAAATGAGGTTAATCATTGATGTAAAAACATTTTAATTCCTAGGAGATTGAGCAATCGACCCTACACTCGTTAACTGTTGGGAAATTTGGCTAAGTTTCCCTTCCCCAGTAGCTAATTGTATAGATTATAGTTTTGGTGGATCAAAACCTAAGTCCTACCAGCGTCAGTTTGTCTCTAGAATAGCTCTAGTCTCAAATGTAAAGTCCTGTTTAGGTCTTTTGAGTTGTAAGTCGCAGCTGATCAAGACTCATGC
>JAPKLW010000956.1:271160-285148 GCA_026898455.1 Plectranthus barbatus | reverse complement strand
ATTATATACTAATCCAATTAGTATAAAATCTTAGTCCATATCTTTCACTAGTATTATGAATTGTATTGAAATATGGTTGGATTTGTGTAGCTGTAGTGGTTGTGGAAGTTGTGTAGTTGTAATGGTTGTAGAAATATGGTTTGATTTATGGAAGTATTATTTATATCAAAAATAGGAAATATAAGAAACCAAAAAGATATATATTTAAAAAAAAAGAAAAAAAGAATTCGCAATATTGGAAAATTCATCGCTATATATTGACGAGGTTTAGCGACGGATACTTTTGCTACGATGGGAATTCCATTGCAAATAAAATAGCAAAAGACGTATTTGCAACAGAATTAATTAACGATGAATTTTCCACTACGTCGCAAAAAACCAATCTTTTTTGTAGTGAAAACATTAAATAATTAGGAAATTATTGATTAAGTTTCAAACTCAATCTCTCAACTACAAATTTGTGATTCCAGTGAAGTTTGTTTCATGAAATATGTTCCACCCATCTATAGTGTCGGTCCTACTGTTGTGTGAGAGGTGCATCGCACCGAAAGCCTCCAAACTAAAGGGCACTATTTTTTAAAAAATTATATAATAGTTGTAGTATTATATTGTTAATTGACTTACGTAGGGGCACCATTTGAAAAAAATAAATAAAAACATAATCTTTAACTTAATTAAAAAATTGACAAAAAATTATATTTTGCCTAATAAATATGTTTAGCTCAAATTATATTTAAAATAAAATATTGAGATCTATTAAAATATCAAATAATATATTAAAATTATTCTAGATGTCAATTAAAATATTAGTTGATTTCTTCTAGAATACAAGGCGATTATTCTTTTTTCACATTTCTATTGCTTTTCTAATTCTCTTATCTATTTTTCAATTTTCAATATCATAAAAATGAAGTTTAGTAGATAGTAACTAACAACAAGTTGATAAGGTAGTCCATTTTTTCTTAAACAAATATTGTTATCATATGAGTTATTTTGTGATCATAATGTTATGTATTTTTTTTAAAAATTCAATAAGATTTTCTTGCTGCATTTATGTGATTTTCTAGGCTTTTGTTTTAAATTTTTTTTCTAATTTTTTAAAATTTTTGAGAGTGGCTATTGATATTAATTTTTTTTATTTTATTTATTAATCATATTAATATTGTGTTAATCGTTCTTCCTGAACTAGTAACATTTTTCTTTTTTTGTTGAAAAAAGAAAAGAGATGATTAAAAAATTTCAAGAAATTTGCTTAAAAAAAATACCATGAGAATTACTTTTAAATAATGACTATGCATTTAATTTAATATTATTTAACTTTTTTATCTTATTTCAGGTTCATTTAAAAATGAAGTGAAATCTATAACATGGTTGTGAAGTCGTAAGGATTCGAGTTTTTTTTATTTAAGAGATTTTTTAATACATTTTGTAATTTTAAATAGGATAGATAATTTTCAAATATATTTTATTTTATTTTATAACTATTTAATTTAAGTAGGGGCACCAAATTTTTCTTCGCACCGGGCCCCCAAAATTACAGGGCCGGCCCTGACCATGTATATTTTTATTAGTAAACAAAAGAATAAAACAAATTAATAAATAAAGAGGGAACAATTTGAAAGACCATATATATCCAATGAGTGTGTTTGTATGTAAATATGTGTGTTGTTGTGGATTTGTGTGGGGTCGAATACATGAAAATATGTTTCCAGTGAGAAACATATAGCAATGGGTTGTAGCCCTGTTTAAATTCACTTTATTAAAAATGCATAATTTTTTATTTCAAATCCAGATTTTATGTGGGAGTTTTGATAACTAATTTATAGAATATTATCAATCTAATATATGAAAAATAATTTGATTATCAATTTAGGATATAAAAGATTGAACTATTAATTTATGATTCCAAAAATAACAATATTTTCAATTTAAGATCTCAATGTAATATCTTAGGTTGGTAATTTTAGGATCTGCATGTCCTAAATTAAATTTTTCTTTAGTCCTAAATTGATAATTAATTGATAATTCTTCTATTTAATGAATCTCGGATCGATATAGCATGCATAGAGGGTCAGCACCATGATTTGGATGTGATGAGACACCTAAATTAAAGATGGATTCCAAACATAGAGAGAGAATTTGAAATCACTCCAATTTGGATTAGGTACACTGCAAACATGTACTATTTAATCATGCAATATATGCAATAGTTCCTAGTGTTGGTTTTTGAACTTGATAGATAATCGAATAAGAGCCATTTGTATGGAGAAAAGAGTTTATATTCTTCTATTTCAATGTGTAAACATTACAATGTATGTTCTCTTTTATAGAGACTCAAGTAGATAAATAAAGAAAATAAATCATCTTGATCTTCAAATCTGTGATTGATTATTTCTTCTATTTTCCTGATTCTGTATCTTGAATTGATCCTTGACATGATTCTGATTTATTTCCTTTCCAACACTCCCCCTCAAGTTAGGTGACGGAGTTCCCGATACCTAACTTGCTCAAAACCTCTCTTAAGTTCTTGGAATCAACTGCTTTAGTGAGTATGTCCGCCAACTGGTTTCTTGATGGAACATATGGTAGTGCAACAATACCTTGCTCAATCTTTTCCTTGATGAAGTGTCTATCCACTTCAACATGTTTGGTTCTGTCATGCTGAACCGGGTTTTCAGAAATACTAATGGCTGCCTTATTATCACAGAGTAATCTGCAAGTTTTCCCAGAATAAAGGCCCAATTCAGTCATGAGTTTTCTTAACCACAAGACTTCGGTTAGACCACTTTTGATCCCTCGGAACTCTGCCTCTGCACTGGAAAGAGCTACAACCTTTTGCTTCTTGCTTCTCCAAGGAACGAGGTTTTCTCCCACCATGACAAAGTATCCTGCCGTGGATTTTCTATCATTTGGATTCCCAGCCCAATCTGCATCTGTGTAGGCCTGAATCTCCAATTTCCCTGTTTTTCTGAACATAATGCCATAATCAAACGTTCCCTTTAGATATCTGACAATTCGAATGACTGCTTTCATATGTTCCGATTGTGGTCGATGCATGAACTGGCTAACCACACTAACTGCATAGGCAATATCCGGTCTGGTGTGGGAGAGATAGATGAGCTTCCCTACCAATCTTTGATATCTTCCCTTATGTGCATCCTCTCCTTCTTCTTGGATTTGTAGGCCATGATTGACAACGATTGGAGTATTTGCGGGCTTACAGTCAACCATTCCAGTCTCAGCAAGGAGGTCTAGAGTATACTTCTTCTGATTGATGAAGATACCGCCCTTTGACCGCAATACTTCAATTCCTAGGAAATATTTGAGATTTCCCAAGTCTTTCATTTCAAATTCTTTGAACAAATTCCTCTTCAACTCTTCGATTTCTTCTAGGTCATCCCCTGTCAAAATCATGTCATCAACATAGATGATAAGACAAGTAAGATATCTCCCTTGCCTTTTTATGAACAAAGTGCGGTCTGAGTTGCTTTGGAGATATCCTAGTTTTCTCATCACCATGGTAAACCTTCCAAACCAGGCCCTCGGCGATTGTTTTAACCCATAGAGAGTCTTCTTTAATCTGCATACCTCTCCTTATTTAAATCCCTGTTCATATCCGGGAGGAGGCTTCATGTAAACTTCTTCCTTTAACTCGCCATGGAGAAAGGCATTGGTCACGTCAAATTGATGTAAGGGCCAATCCTTGTTGACTGCAACAGTTAGTAAAACACGAACAGTGTTTAGTTTTGCAACTGAAGAGAAAGTTTCGGCATAATCAATGTCGTACGTCTGGGTGTATCCTTTGGCGACGAGCCGAGCTTTGTATCTTTCGATTGAGCCGTCCGGTCTTCTCTTGATTGTGAAGACCCATCTACACCCAATGGGTTCCTTCCCAGCTGGTAGTTGGTTTTTCTCATACGTGTTATTTCTAGCCAATGCTCCCATCTCCTTATCCATTGCTTGTTTCCAATTCTGACATTGAAGAGCTTCTTCTTCTGAATGTGGGATCTCTTCTTCATATAAGGCTTTTTCAAACCTCTTTGCATTGTCAGACAGAGTTAATAGAGCTAAGGAGCCAATAGAATACAGGGAATTTCCATACCTTTCAGGATAGTATCGTCGGGGAGGTATGCCTCTGTTGACCCTCTGGGGCAGCACATAGCTTTGAGAGGTAGTTTCAGCAGGCTCGGGCTGATTTGGTGGTTGATTTTGCAAGTGAGGAGAGGATACCGGAGAGGCGGACCGGAGAGGCGGTTGTTGGAGGTGGCACTGATTCTTGATTTTCTATTTCTGAGTTCAGCTCATGCACACAGGCTTCTGTGTTGTTAGCAGGCTGAGGATCATCTTCTGAGAAGTCATGGTCAAGCAGCCAACGTAGAGAGTCACCTTTTTTGGGAATATCCATACTACTCTCCCCCTGACTGCTAGGTTGGCTGAAGAAGAATTCAGTTTCAATGAAGGTACAGTGAATTGTTGTGATAATTTTGCATGTTTTAGGATTATAACATCGGTACCCCTTTTGGTTTACCCCGTATCCAAGGAAGACGCACTTTTCAGCACAGGGAGGTAGTTTGGATCTTTCATGTTTGGGTATATGAACAAATACAGAACAGCCAAAGATTTTTGGTGGGAGAGTAAGAGGTGGTGGTATGGAGGTGTATTTGGCAAGTACATCGAGAGGTGTTTTAAGATTTAGGATTTTTGTGGGAAGACGGTTTATGAGGTAAACAGAGGTTGCAACGGCTTCAGGCCAAAAAGGATAATGGGACTTGAGATTCGATCATCATCGCCCGAGTCATTTCGAGAATGATGCGGTTCTTTCTTTCCGCAACTCCATTTTGTTCTGGAGTGTACGGACACGAGGTTTGATGGATGATACCCTTTTCTAGACAGAAAGTTTTTAAGGTATGATTAACAAACTCCCCACCATTATCAGTTCTCAAGGTTTGGATTGAAGAGTGAAATTGTGTGTGGACCATAGTATAGAAATGAATAAATTTTTCTGGAACATGAGACTTGTGTTCTAAGAAATAAACCCACGTTGTTCTTGTGCAATCATCAACAAATATCAGAAAATATCGATATTTATGACTATTTGTTATAGGTGAGGGACCCCAGACATCAGCATGTATAAGAGAACACACAGAATCAACACGAGTATTATTAGAACGAAAAGACTGTCTATGACTTTTGGCCAACACACAGGTTTCACAGTTTTGAACATTAAACCTAACAAGTTTTGGAAAAAGAGCATTAAGATAACCAGAAGACGGGTGACCTAACCGTCGATGCCACAACCACACTTCTCGTTCAGATGATCCTTGTGCTAACAATGCAGAGCCTTGAGGAGCTATCTCATCAACGTAGTACAAGCCTATCCGTTCAGTGCCACGTCCAATAATCTCCTTCGTCCGAATATCCTGTAAGAGGCAAAAATGAGGGTGAAGGAGTATGGTAAAGTTTAGTTCTTTTGTAAGGTGACTGATAGATAATAATTTATTGGACAAGCTTGGAACATAGAGGCAGTTGGACAAGTGAATTTTTGGGGTAATTTGTATAGTTCCGGCTCCCCTAACAGGTGTAATATTTCCATTGGCAGTTTGAATATGTGTAAGTCGGGGTTCAGAATTTGACACAAAATCATTTTTTTCAAAAATCATCGTGTCAGTTGCACCACAATCGAAAATCCAATGTCGATTTTTATAATTAGGGGCAGGAGGGTCTAATTTAGAACTTAACAAAGCATAAGGACCTGTGTGTAATTTAGGAAGGGGGGGTCTTTTTGGAATTTTTAGTTTTTGAGGGACTAAATTGAAAAACAGGTTTATATATAAAGGGATTAGGGTTTTGATTGGGATCGGTTTTGCAACCGATCCCGATACCTCTCGCCGCCGGCGCCGCCCCGTCGGTCCACCCTCGCTCCGGCACGCCTCCACCGTCGTCGTTCTCTCCGTTCAGCGAACAGGTAACCCCTCCGAACCCAATTTCTCCACTATTTTCTCCTTCTTGAATTCGCACACCAACGGCGGCTTTTCCCTTTGCCGTTGCTGTCGCCGTCGTCGTTGTGTTTTTCCGACCGTTATCCCACCATTCGGGGTAACCTACGAGCTCGAAACATATATCTCTCGTGTGTTTTTTCTTTCCACAGTGAGAGCACACAAGATGCGTTTTATCGATTTTTGGCCGTGGGTGTAGAGGACCGGTGCGAGCTTGGTGCGGCCGATTCGAGGGATGGTTCGGTCGGAGGGCAAACCCAGCGCCGATGGTGTTGTTTTCTACTTCTGCCGTCGTGGATTGGAGTATCTCCGTCCTGACTGCGTCGCTGCGGACTCGGTTGAATGCTGCTTCGGCGGTCGGGGCAGGTATCTCTTTTAGAATCTTCTTCCGGATTAGATCGAATTTCTGGTCCAATCCGGAAAGAAACTAGAACAGCTGTCGTTGGTTCTTGGTTTTCTGATGATGAACGTTGCACTTCTCGCAGTATTCGCCGGAGATATGGTCCCTTCGATCAATATTCATCCAACATGTTTGAAGATTATTCCAATAATCTTCTAATTTCATTCCTGTTTGGCTGATTTTGTGTGCCCTTATCTCCAGGTCGTAGAGAATGAATGGGTCTGAACCGCTTCCATACGTGGTTGCTAGTGCGCTCCAAATGGCCTTTGCACTCTGATAATGAACAAAGTTGGAGGTCAATTGACTCTCCATGTTCTGTAAGAGCCATGAACAAACAATGAGATCCATTTGTTCCCATTGAGGGAACTTTGGGTCTTTCTCTTGTGGTGGTTCGGGATTGCCTGTAATATGTGGGAGACAACCCCTACCTCCGATGGCCATCTTCATGAGTCGTGACCACACGGCATAATTGTTTCCATCTAGTTTTTCGCCTAGATGGATATTTTCTGGGATTTTGAATGACTGACTGGTTTCTGTCATCTTTTCTGCAGGCTAAGGGGAATGGCAAATCTACCTTGATCTAGGTAAATGGTACGGGAAAGGTATAGAACGATGATGAAATTATTTCTGAGTTCGTGGGTAAAAAAAAAAAGGTTTCTGGATCAAGAGCCAGGATTAAACTCCTGCTCTGATTCCATGTTGGTTTTTGAACTTGATAGATAATCGAATAAGAGCCATTTGTATGGAGAAAAGAGTTTATATTCTATTTCAATGTGTAAACATTATAATGTATGTTCTCTTTTATAGAGACTCAAGTAGATAAATAAAGAAAATAAATCATCTTGATCTTCAAATCTGTAATTGATTATTTCTTCTATTTTCCTGATTCTGTATCTTGAATTGATCCTTGACATGATTCTGATTTATTTCCTTTCCAACACCTAATTGTGTTATAATATTAGAAAATTAAGCTGGATCTTAAAAATTGGAAGAAAAAAATGAATAGATAGAATTGTGTTGGTATTAGTGAGTTGGTGAAGAGGCATCATAATTCCAAACCACCAACATCTACAAACAAATGGACCATTCCATGACAAGTATATTATTAATATTATTAAAAAGATAGATAATAAAACATATTCAAATATATTTCTAAACATATTTAAATAAGTTTATTAACTCAATTACAATCACTTTTGACTTTCTCATCCACTACTACTACTATTATTATTATTATTATTATTATTATTATTATTATTATTAGTATCCAAAACGTGAGTTGAATTGAAATGTCAATTACAATGGTCGGCAGTCCGAGGAATTAGAATTTTGAAAAATAGCATGACATGAGAGAGACATGCATTCACTGGAGAGAGAGATGCTTTGAATGAGGAGAGAGAGAGACATATATGAGGATGTAAAATTGATTAGGTCCACCATGCATGATGCATGCCATGCATGCCTCCACTTGCAATCTCAACCTACATTTCTCACATGACATACCCATCATCCATTATTCTTATTCTCACCACCCTCCCTTTTCCATTTATTTCTTTGTATATATTTAATATTTATCTTCTACTACTGTTAAATTAAATCACTTGTATCTTACCAAAACCATTCTAAACCCATTATTTATGCATACATTTGCCCGACAAATAAATTAATATTCTTTAAATTAATAAACTCTATTATATAATAAAATTTTCCGACCTCGACTTGGACCAGTGTAAAAAATCAGCAAATTCGATAAGATAATAAATTAATATTTTTTTGGAAATCTCCTTTATAGATATAGATGTGCCAACGAAACTATAAATTAATAATTCATACAAAATTACAATTACTACTTTGGTAGCTTACGAAAATATGAATCTACTGTAATCTGTTTCTTTTTTTGATTCAAATCCAATTTTAACTTCATCTCTAACTTTTCTAATTGCATCCACAAGTTCCGATGTTGAGGTTTCCAATTCAACTTCATCTCTAACTTATTATGCATGAATGTATTTAATAAGTTCGTTAAATCAATTCGTAGTTTTCAACTCATTTGATTAATTACGATTGATATTAATACATAGATACATAAATATATTTAATAGATACATGAATATATTTAGTAGATACATGAATATACATATTTTGTTAGTTACATGGATCAATACATTGTTTCTTAACTTATTTTTTTATTAATTAAGATGAACTTAATAAGTACTTGTAAATTCATGAATAAAATATTAAATTCAATTAGTTTAACTTGTAATATTTATTTTTATTAAAATTATATTTTCCAAGAATTTCTTTAAATTAATAAATTATTAATTTATCGATATAATAATATCCCTCTAAATTAATAGAATTCCATGATCCAAGTATATTAATTTATAAAGGTTTCACTTGTAGTGTATATTTGAGCGATGATATTGCGAATTAATAATCAAAACTAAAATTAAATATAAAAATCAATCCTAATTCTATAATTTAGACTCAACCACTAGTGCAGGTGGGGCGAGGCATGCATGGAATCCCATCTCTTAAATCAAATAATACCAACATATATATAAAAAAAAAATAATAATAATAATAATAATAATAATATGCTTCGGATCGACAAATTAAAAACATATAATTAATGATACCATGCGATGCATAATGAGTTCTGCAAAGTAGTGGCCGATCTACACTAAGAATAGATCGTAGGCTTAGTTCTCCCTAACTACGATTAGTTTTTATCCTTTTAGTAATAAGAGGATTAAATTCATTTTTTTAGATAGTCCTCTTTAGTAGTGGTGGCCATTTCGAACCGGAACCGGCCCGGCGGTTCCACAGTTTGGAATCGAAACCATTCAAAATGGTTCGGAATCAGAACCGTAACCGTTTTTTGGACGGGCCGGTTCAGGTTCAAGAAATAGCCTGAACCGGAACCGGCGATTTCGTTCCGAACCGGCGGTTCTGGTTTCGAACAGTTGAAAATATTTTAAAAAATTCGAAAATCGATGAATCAGAGAGCGCCACGTGTCCCTGAAAAAATAAAAAAATAAAAAATAAAATATTTTTCGAACTGCCGATTTCGAACCGGAACCGTCGGTTCCGGTTCGGAACCGAAACCTTCTACCCACGGGCCGGTTCCGGTTCCATTTTTCCGGAACCGTGGAACCGGCCCGTGGCCACCACTACTCTTTAGTGACAAATTGTGAAGAAGAGTGATTGAGAATGAAGAAGAAAAATATATAAGGGGACTAAAGATGAAGAACCAGATTTTTTTTAATCAAAACTTCCTAGATCTATTTATAATATTAATTGTGATTAGTTTTAGTGTACGAATTTTTTGTATATTTTTATCATTCTTATTTAATGTTTTTTTATACTAACAAATTTAATAAAACCTCATTACCCGAGATTTCTGCATTATTAGGAATACGTATAAGTTATGATGAAATGTCATAAACCATTAGTCAGTTATCGTTGTATTGAATTGACTCAGCTCATCTGATCATATTGAATATATTCCAAGTACTATAATACTTTAAGCTCGACCAACCAAAAACTTGATGATACGAAGAAAAAACTTAAAGAAAGACCAAGTTCAACTAAGATCCATAACTGATTCTTCAACCACTTATGAGAAGAAGAGAACTATAGCTTCAAGTTGGCAATTTTAATTGACTTAGCTGTGAGAAGAATCTTGTTTATAACTGACTCGTCTCAGTTATAAGGACATCTCAGTTATGTAGCTGAGAGAAGGACCAACTCATCACAGTTCGGGAGGAACTGACAGTTGAGAAAAATCGAATGAACGTCTAAGCAATAGTTCAGTTGACCAGATTTACAACTTACGCCTTGTATCATTCAAGATGTTCCATCAATGTTCAGAAATGCCAAGATGATACATTTCCGTACTAGTGTTAACGTGCAGAAAATATGGGAGGATTCAATTCAAACTATCCATTCAGCAACGACGGATCTACTTAAGAGAGAATACTTATGTGCTTTCCAATAAAATAATTAAGAGATAATGATGAAATCGAGAAAATTCAAGTGATTGATCGATCAACTAAAGCTCTCCAAAACTCTCTGAATATCCATTACCATGTTTCATACATGCACAAGACCACTGTCTTTCTTTCAGACAATATTTCCAGGATGTGTGAAAGCCTGAGACCACCAGAGTTTAGTTTATCTTCAAGATAACTGAATCCGAGAAGGTTTCTATTCATTTTCAAAAGACACTCATTCACTCAACCTGATTCCAAGTTCTGTGAGGAAATCAAATTCACACACATCTGTTAGGAACTAAGTTTTAGTTCCCTCAATTTAATATTTTGATATGTCAAAACTTACTTTAGCACTAAGTTATATTATAATCCTTGTATATGATTGTCTTGAGTTGTAATAGAACTTAGGTGCTGAAGGATCGAGCAAAAGAGATGCTCGAGACTTGAAGTATTCGTGGGTGAAACTAGATTTCACTAAGTATGACCAATGCCTATACTGACCTTGGGAAGTTAGTATAGAGGCTACCATACTACCTTATGAGAAGTCGGTATGAGGGGTGTCTGTACTGAGTCTTGGAATGTTAGTATGGAGGCTCTCACTTCTTAAGCACGCGGAACACAAAGCGAATTAAAGTTAGACTTAAAAGCGAGTATATTGCTAACTAAAAGTCCGTACGAGGAAGTCCCATACTTGGATTCCTCGGACTGAAACTTGGTATGACAAGAGCAGGTAGAAATTACAAGACAAGTACACCTTTTCAGAGCAGAACAGACCTACCAGAGAATGGTTGTGATTGGATCGTTCAACCTTGTCTCTAACGACTTGAATTTTGTGTCTAACGGATAGAATTCAAAGTGTCGACCGAGGCTACCTATAAATAGTCCAACACTTCCACTGGAGAACATATCTGAAACACGTGAAAAGCTAAGCCGACACTCTGCCATTTTCTCTACTCAAGTTCTCTGATTATTCCGTGATTCCTTTCACGAGACTTGAGTTTCTTACTCAAGTTAATCATTTCGTGCTACGTGGCTAAAAGCATGAGGCTAAGCTTAAAGCTTATACTACTTCTTGGTGAATATATCTTTTTCTAAGAGATATTCACAACAGTTATTATCCTTCTCTGGGATAGTGATTCTTATGGGCGTTAGCCAACTAAGCATAGTTCTGACAAGAACGAGTAAACATCCAACCCACCAAGAAGAAGGCTGCGAGGTGCGTCCTCACTTCAACCAAAAGACAGGCGAGTGACTACAGCAAATCGAAGAATGGAGTGCAGAAGGGTTGTTCATAGATCGTAAGGAGACTTGTAACCAAACTTAGTGGATTCTCGATTAAATTCGGAAGAGTGGAAGTAGGATATTAAGTCCAAACCACTATAGATGTGTCATTTACGCACTTACTTTACATTTCAGCATTCTTAGTTTCCAAGCTTATTTTAAAACCTTCAATACTTGGCTAAGTATTGAAGTGTATATTTTGTGAAACTTACTTAAGAACTTTTTGAGCTTTAAACTTATCTTTCAGTAACCCGAAACTGAGTTTCAGTCTGTTTCAGAGAACGAGTGTAATTTAAACATATTTCCGTTGCACAATATATTCTCTGATTTCGGGACCAACAACATCCAACTTTCTAACCTAGCTACTTTGGTTCCTTGTAAGGATTGTCAATTTGAAGTCAGCTGCAGGGCATAACAAAGTGTTCTTGGTAAAGCTCAAGTGAAGTTGATCAGAAGCCGGAGGACGTAGGAGCTTCCCCGAAAGAGTTCAGTTTTACAGGTTGTAGTGTAATTTTATTCTAGTGAATTTCTGATCTAACTTATTGAAGAGTGGATGTAGGATTTTTTGGCATCCGAACCACTATAATATTCTACATATTTTACTTATCGTTTATTTACCTACTTACTTATTTAAAATTCAATAATTAACTAAATTGTTGGTGTACATTTTAAATCGACTAACTTCAGAAACTCGACAAACTAATCAGTTTTCTAATAACCAACTGATTTACGAACGATCAGTTGATCAGATCAACCACTATAAAACTTATATTACATAATATGTTTAAATTATACTCCCTCCGTCCCGCTCGAATTGCTACTCTTACCAAATTGGGGGTCCCGCTCGAATTGCTATATTTCTAAAAATGACAACTTTTTAACACTCAACAATAAAATATTAATTTCACTTACACTCACATTCTTAATTCTCGTGTTGAAAAGAAATATATCAATTAATACGAGACGGAGGAAGTAATAAATTTGGGACCAACATGCATCTATCTTGCTAAGTAGTATGTGAAAGGTAAGGGTAAAGATAAAGGTAAAAGAGGGGAGGGGGGATAGGGGTGATGAACCTGAAGATATGGAGATTCCAAATTCATTACATTCAGCCATCCATGTATCAAAATCAACTATGTATATATACTATATGTAGTGTAGAGCCCCCACTTGCCCCCCCCCCCCCCTCATTCACTGAATCCACCCCTTTGGTTTCCACCACTACCCTCTTCATTAAATATTCAAAACCTCCCTTCTCACTTTCAACATTCCATTTCTAGCACCAGCAGGAAACCTTCTTCAACTCCATTCTTGCTGCCTAATTTGCATTATCAATTTCCCATCACTTTTTTACAGGTGAGCATACTTTCTTTCCCTCTCTTAATTTCCCACTCACTGCTTGTTGGTTGTGAGACTCTGATTCTCTATCTAATTTGTAAATTCTGATCATTTTCTTCTGATTTAATTTTTTCAGGGAAGGGATACTTCTTCTAGCTACCACATCACCTCTGAATACAGGAACCGGATTTGATTCAAAAGATTTCCTCTCAATTTCTGAAGAAAGAAATCAACCAAGATTGATGAATTCGGAGCGGCCCAGATCGAGATCAGCAGCATTGTCGAAAGATTTCATAAATCTTCAAGATCAGTACCTGAGCAGCATTAAGGATGTAAGAAGATCCGGTATTAATGGTGGTTATCATGTGGAAGCCAAGAAACTGGATCATCATTATCATAGTCGTCGTCGCTACTTCACATTGGAGTCATTGGTTCTGCTTATTTGCCTCACCGTGTCGCTGCTGGTGTTGCCGGTGGTGCTGCCGCCGTTGCCGCCGCCGCCGTTCCTGCTGCTGCTGCTGCCCATCTTCATCCTCGCATTGCTCATGCTCCTTGCTTTCATGCCGTCGGACTCCGCCGTCCGACAAGTCACCCACACTTACGCCTGATGTAAATTAATGAGTTTCCATATATAATTTAATTAATATTGGAATCCATTTTTTTGTCAAGATTATATTCACTTTGATTTTGTTTTTGAATGAATGTATATTTTCTGATTCATCATTATGATTACAATGAATAGTTGAGCATTGAATTTTCTTACAAAAATGGAGATTAGACGACAGATCTGGTATCAAATTAACTATTGGAGATTTTTATTCATTACATCATGATTTCAACGTTTTTTTCACATCATAATTTCAACGTTATGAGTAGTAGTTTAGTACTAATACGATGAAGAGAACCAGTAATAATAATAATTAATTCCATCATTATTATTATTATTATTATTATTATTATTATTATTATTATTATTAT